>SCLG01000010.1:1349521-1361207 GCA_004367875.1 Oikopleura albicans | reverse complement strand
TACAGTTGATATTAAAAGTGAAGTTATGATAATTCTTTGAATGTTTTTATGTTTAAAAGCTGCTTTATGGAGTAAAAAAATAAGTTTTGAGCACTGTGTAAAGCTCTACTAGACAAATGTGATTACTAGCTCAAACCTTATTAACCAGCATCTGCTGTACATAATTCCGTAATGAGCCGGTCCCCATTTAACGGGGTTCGTGAATTACTGTCAGGCCACGTTGGGCACGTTTCACTACATTTTGTTTTATTCCACGGATTATATAAACGAGAATGAATTTTGCATAATTGCAAACATTTTTTGACGTTCACACTTAAACTAGCTACAACTTTTAGCTTAAAAAGACATTTATATTTTGTACTACAGTAATTTAGCTGAAACTTAAAAAAAATCCATATGAACGCTTCTCATTCTTGAAAATGACGGTACTACATGTCTGTTAAGTTTTTGTCTAGTACTATTGTCTATTACGTTTTTGTCAAAGAAGCCCGAATTATAATATACACCAATCACCTACGAAAGTTAACAAAACTGTTGGAAAATTGTTAATTTACGTGAATTTTGTTAATTTACGTCCACTTTGTTAATTTACATGCATTTTATTAACTTACGTGGGTGGGCGTAGACGGAAGTGCTGAAAAACTTTTGAAAAACGGTTCAGTTACGTGAATTTAGGCTTATTTTGTCAAAAATTGACAAAACTTTAAACTTACGTGAATTTAGGCTTTTTTTTACAATTTGAGGACAAAACTTGATAATTTCCAAAATGGTTAACATCAAGGATATCATAATTGATCATAAAATGTGTTAAGTTACGTGAATTTTGTTAAGTTACAAGAATTTTGTTAACTAACGTGGTGTTAACTTACGTAGATAGGTGGTGTATTTTGGGTAGGGCGTAGGCGGAAAAGTTGCGGCTAGTAGACTGTTAAGTAAAGTGAATTTTGTTAACTTACGTGAAGTTTGTTAACTAACGTGGTGTTAACTTATGTAGATAGGTGGTGTATTTTGGGTAAAACTCGCGACAATGAGAATCGCATAAAATCGTGTTACTAGTCGGACTACCGCGAGTAATTTTTAATTTTTGATGAGATTTTTTGATGAGATTTTTTGACGAGTTTACCCCCAAATTCAAAACGTGCATGATTTTTACGTTTCACGGAAAATGGTTTTAAAATTCAAAAAACATCCTTATTTTACTGGGTTCGTGAATTACTGTCAAGCCACGTTGCAGTACATTTTTTTTTCAAATCCACGGATTATATAAACCTACATGCATTTTGCATAATTTTCAATTTTTTTCTGTTTGTTTTATTTTATTGACGCTCAAGCCGATGTCATATAATAATATTTTTAGCAGGCGGTATGTCACATAATATGGCACGTTATTCGCGTCGTTTGCTCAGCATATTCCGGTCTGATGACAAAATGGCCAGCAATCTATTTATGCGCATAAGTCGCAGAGATTGATCGCCAGATTGCCACGTTTGTCACAAAAAACGCAAAAAAACAAATCGGCCAAAAAATCGTTATGCCAACTTGAGGTGACACGAGTATTGCATTTTCAATGGAATAATGATGGTCTTAGCCGATCCAATAATGCGCTTCATTCATAAATACGTCCTCGACCAGCACTCGGCTGGCTCTGCAAGTTTCTGGAGATAAATGTTTATGTTTATCTTGGCAGACGACATATTCACGGTATACTTCTTTTTTTTTCAAAATTATGATTTTCAAAATTGTTTCGTGGTAGAAACTGAATATTGCTTGAATTGTAATGATAAACGCTCATAAAGCACTGTGTCACAAAAAAAAAATTAAAAAAATCTTTGAAACACAAATTTGACGCATTTAACGGTGACGAGTTATATTTTATTGAAAAATTTCTGAAATTTCTAAAATTAAAAATTTCTGACACGCCAGTTTTTCAAATCAAAAAGTTCAAAAATAGATTACATTGTTCGCGATAAACGTGGAAATTCTCACAAGTCATTATTCTGATATTATTTGTCAAAGCCGAAAAGTTGCCGTTCTTAATTCTAGAAAATAATACGGCGCATTTTTCCCGTTTTCTTGATTTTCTTGGTAACAAAAGGGCAATGTTTGGGCTTTGACATGTACTATGCCATTCAGAATCTAGAACCGTTAAGGACCCTTGGAAAGAGTCCTTTATGTACAATAAGGAATACACACGGGATACTGCACTTTATGAAGTAGTGTATTTCATTCTATTAAAATCTACAACTTACGAAAAGCATTTCCTTAACGTTCAAATTGATCAATATGTACTTTATTTTAATTATATCAAGTTTTGAGGCAGATTTGAAATTGCATGAATGATTTGCTTGAATCCAAACACCCGTGGAAATATCTGATCAACCTCTGCGGACAGGACTTTCCGATTGGGACAAATTTAGAACTTGTGCGTTACCTCAAATCCATTGAACCACAAAATGCGATAGGATCAGTTTCGCGAAGATTTGCGTCAAGTAAAAATTATCGGTTTTGTAAGCTAAATGTGTGAGAAGAAAATCTAACACAGAATGACTCATTCTAGATAACCGTCATACAAAACTTAATTTCGGAAACATACATTAGTGCGGTCCAATAAAGGTCGGTTACGTGTTTTCAAAACCGACACTACATGGCGACCCGACCCTTATTTGGTCCAGCAAGAATTACGTTTTTTCAGTTTTCTATTTGATTTTATAAATTAAAGATTAAATTTCAGATTAATAAAAGTTTAATCATTTATATCCATAAGCAGATTATAAACTAATAGACAATGTCAATGAGAAACAATGGAAACATCAGGACCCTTTATATTTTTCTCAAAAAAGGACCCTTATTTGGGTCCACGGACCCGTATTTGGCAAAAACGACCCTTATTTGGCGAGCCGCTGTATGTAAGAATATTTTTACCCTGGGCTGAATTTCTAGAACATACCGTATAAAATCGAAAGAGGCTTGATTTCTAGTACGTACCCGATAAAATTGAAAATTATGGTAAAAGAATTGATTTCTAGAACATAATAAAAAATCTAAAATTGTGATTAGCAGGTTCTGGGAAAAAAATTCACCCTAAAAGTTAAATTAGTCTGATGTTTTTTTTTCGAAATCAGCGAAAAAATCGCAAAGAGTTTCTCTTTCAAAATTCAAAATTAAAACCATTGTTTAAATCAGACGCGTGTTTCGATGAAATCAACAGGGCAAGTTTTTACTTTCCATAAACTGTATATACATGTAGTTAGGATAGGGATCTACGGTATGTGTGCAACACGCAAATTCTTAGACGTTCTTCTTAAGATTCATCCACGCTACTTCTAATATCAGCAGCCAAAACATAGTTCCAGTCTTTATCTGGTTGACGTAATGATAATAATAATAATTTAGTATAGCTACCACACTATAATTTAGTACTATTACCACACCGTTTGAGTTATCATAAAGCACATAAACGAATAAAGGCCGGGGTCACTAGATAAGGACCACTTTCGTCTTTTCAAAAACCGACCTTCATATGACGACGCGACCCTTAGATGGAAAACCCAGAACTAGTTATTTTAGCTATAATAAATCCATAAAAAGAATAAATATGAGTAATCATATTTATAAACAATGCAAGTGTGAGTGACCACGAAAGCATTCTCATTCTAGAGTATTGATCGAAAAAGGGGAAAAGTTTTCTTTATGACAACACTAGACTCAGAATTCGTTCGTTCTCATTCAAAGTTGCATTATTTTAAAATTTTACTTTTCATTTGACTTTCTTTCATGAGACGAAAGCCGTTTGGCAAAATGTATAAACTACATCTTCTTCAAATGAATCTAAAAAATATTTGATTATAAGCGTTTACCCGCTCTGATAACCATATTTCCGGCAGTTAAAAACGGTAAAAGCTGAAAATATGCAATAAAAATACAAAAACTGAAACGTATTCTTGAAAATGTATTACAAATTCTTTCCAAAAATCAGTGAAGTTCAAGTGAAAATAAAATAATGTCTTGTCGACTTTTTGTTACATAATTTTGTGACGTTTAACCGCCCGGCAAATTGTGTGGTTAAATTTTTACATAATTTCTTCTATTTTGTCTCGTTAAATTTCTTCTTCTGCGAATAAATATCCAGATGTTTGATTCGTTATAGGTCAGATTTGGATAATGAACTTATGGCAGTGATATCTCTGTCAATTAAAGGCAATAATTTATAGCCAAAAGATTTTAATCCTTAATTTATAAATAATAAATTTTCGAATATACAGGGTGTCCAACCTAGACTATTACATTTTCGCTGCTGTTTAGGCTTACATAAAGCAGCAAAAATGTAACAGTCTAAGTTGGACACCCTGTATAAGAGGATGATTCACGCTGGGAAATCAAGGGGCATAAGTGTCACATAACCCCTGAAGGACACTGTATGAGGATCATCACACCCGTTATGGCCCATTTTTAAAGGATAAAATTATTTACAAAGATTGTTTTACGGGGTACTCGAGCATGACGAAGCCATTTAAGTCAGTGAAAGAATTTACAGATGACTCCAATGTCATCTTAGGAAGATTTTTGAGAACTTTTTGAAAAAAAAACATCTCCGATTTTCGTTCAAAACTTTTCTGAAACTTGGTTTGACCCGTGACGGTCACCCGTCTATCAGCGATTTTTGATTTGAGGCTGTTTTGTTGAGAGGATATGAGTGCAAATAGGCCGGTATGTGATGATTGACCCCCAAGAGTTAAACTGCATGTATTATTTATTGCTTGAGAACAAATCAAAAAAAATGATGAACTACGCATCAAATTCAAACTCAAATAAATTTATGTGTACAAAATGCAACTTCTTAGAGTTATTGCAACTTAAAATTCATCAAGGATTTGCTATAATTATATTTGGCAAGCATTGGCACCGTCTTATCGTACTTTACATAATAATAATCTTATTTTAGGCTTTAAAATATTAGCATACTCATCCTCTTTCGATTACTCCGCAAAGAATTAGTCGAAAGATTAAAACAGATTGTCGAAATCAAGCATCCTCAAACGCGTGGCCCTGTCTTCTGTTCAACTTGACAATCAAATATAACTCCCCATAAGTGTGTGCACTTATAATACGTGATTTTGCGTTGAAACGCAAAGAGTTTTTAATTTGACGCCATGCGTTACAGAAGGGTCGCCAAGTAAGGGACGGTTTCCTGTTTTGAAAAAGCGTCCCTCACTGGGCGTCTGGCCTCTACTTGGCGCACCCAGAGTTTTTTTTTTGATAGTATGTTCCATAGTCTACCAATCAGATGCTTAAAATTTTTAGGTGTTTTTTATTAAGGACGGGTATGGCCCTCTGTGTACAAACATAACGTGTCAGAAAAGTGTTCATAACGGGCGTTTCACACGATCAATTTTAATGTACTTTTTTGCAAAATACTCCCCAAAAGTCCTCGGATCAGGTAATTGATTTGATTTGTCTATAAATATTACCACGNTTTTTCATTATCGTGTTTGGTCGAAATTTTCAAACGTCTAAATTTTCTAGATTTATTTCTTCAAATGAACTTGAAAGGACTTTATTGTGCTAAGCAAACCCTAATTAGCTAATTTAACGACAAAAAGTATTTCTAACCTTCAGTTTCCTGATTTTTCGATTTTTTTTGTAAACAACAAGCCATACCCGTCCTTAAGTTTTTGTGCTAAAAATTCATTATAAAAATGGCGACTCATTGATTATTTTTGAAAAAACATCCCTTACTTTATAACAATTGTCCCTTACTTGGCGTCAAAATTTTTTTTCGAAAAAAACCGTCCCTTACTTGGCGACCCCCGACCCTAACTTGAGAAACTATGTCGTACTTGGCGGGCCCTTACTTGGCAACCCTTCTGTACCCAGCTGCCTACATGTAAGTATTTTTTACCCAAAAAATGCCTTTAAGGTAAGCCAGGGCTCGACATTATTAAAAAAATGAACTGGCCTGTCGAGCTCAAAAATAAGAAAAGAATGAGCTGTCCTAGACTGGCCTGTCGCCCATGAGCTTCCCAAACTAGCTAGCTGCTGGTATTTCGGTGTAAGGACAAACAGACTAATCGGGTAAAACAGCCTTAAAGTGACTCCTATATCGATTGTACCCTAAAAAGGCCTGAATTCAAGCTAACATTCATGTTAACATTAATAGGTGCATTTTAAACTTACTCTATGTTCAACAATCAGACAAGAGGGGAGGGGTGAGACGTCACCAAGTTAATCAATCTTCACCCGAAGACCAGCTTAAAAAATCAAAATACAAAGAGAAAAGCCTTTTTCTGCTGCTGCTGCTACGCGCCGTAATGTTTAATCACGCCTACCCATGTCGTCAGAATGTTCGACGCGCATAACTTTGGTTAATTTTTTTACTGTGCTGAGCAAAAAAAAAACGCTGTGATAATAAACAATCGCGTGATCTCGCTCGATTCACTCGTCGGATTTCGAAATGGCAGCGACGTCGAAGGATTAGGTTTAGATTAATCCGACTCTCATTTTTCCCCTTTTTTAAGGACAGAAATCCTGATTACGGCTCGCTTTGTGGCCCCCTTATGGAATGTGGCTCGTAACGTAACACCGCATTAACTCGCAGTAACGTCACTTATTATATATCCGCGTTCTATTAACGTTTCAACATTTTTTCAAATCAAAGTCTATGACTCAGAATAACTATTTAAAATGTACTGGCTTGGTCTTTATTTTGACGACATTATGTATAATTTATACAATTTAACGTAGGCTTAAATTGCCATATCTAACAAAAATTCAGATATGTGGATGCCCCTTGGAACGCACCCATTTCTAAAATACATTTGAAAAAATCATACGAATGTAGTGCATTTTTTCGGGTTTATTGGTTCGTTTGAACCGTATATAATTTTTCCCTGTGCACCTGCAAAAATGATTACCAAATAGAATAGTTTTAATCTTAAAAGTTCATCTTTCCTACCCGGCACCGACTTAATTGGAATCATTTCCAAAATGTCGAAAGAAGAATTTGTCGATAATTCGTCGACAAATTACCCTTTTTCACGTTTACACTCTATTCACAAAAAAAATCGATAAAAAACGGTAGCTCTTGAAATTGCCACACTTTTGGTTTCCATTTTTAACGGGTAAGCAAAGAAAAAAAAACGGGATTATCAATCAAAACGTGGCGAGTTCATGTTTTGAAGGGTTTTCGCGGAAAATGTAAAATTGCCTTTTAGACAAATCCCCTTTTTGACTACAGTCCTTGATTTCTGGGGCGTTTCCATAAGGGCGGTTTATCCCGTAAGGGCTACTTTTTTTTGCCGAAAAAGTGATTATCCCATAACGGCCGGTTTTTAAATAAGACCATTAAGATAATAATAAATGATAACAAGTCAGTCGGTGGTTCCTACACGAATCTACCAATATATGGTACAGTATATGGTTTCAAATTAAATATGTGTTTAAGACTCAAGACCGTGGTTTTCCAATAACTTATCCTGTGCATCCCAATACACACCAGTTTAGGTCATTTTCGAGAGTATCAGAACAAAATACAAGCATGAGGCGTGCTCTATTTACGGCCGTTGAATTTAGAAAATAACGCTTAATTTGCATATATTTATTGCAACCAGAAATGTAAAAACAAATAGTTTACACGTTCAGCAACCAACCAAATCTAAAAAGTCAAGAGAGAGAGAGAGAAAAAAAACTTTATCGAAATAAAGAAACGAATTCAATTTGTTCGATTTAATCGCGTTATATCCACTCGACGCGTTTCTGCTTTCTAAAAGTGATCACAACATAGCGGACGGGATTTTAGAAAAGAAACATTATTGTTTTCTTATTTTGTTAAATCAAACGTGTACCAAGTATATCAAACACGAGCCGTCGGAAAAAATAATTAAGACAAACATTTACTCCCTATTACACCATATGAGTTAACTCATGCATGCCGACCTGAGAAGATGCGCATAGATTTCCAGTTTTTTTTTTTTTGAAACCTTGAAAAGATTTTTTGCGACTTTTTTGCCTTTAGAACGATGTAACGTAAAAACGCCTGGTAGTAAAGGGTCAAATGATAGTCCGGTACACGCAATAGACTCTAGAATACAGTCGTATCGCCTTTTTCTTTACAGCCTTTTTTATTGATAAAAATCCCGTTTCTTGACAGATTTTAGACCCTATGACTCATAGGCTATGAGTCATGCGAAAGTGTCAAGAAAAAGGCGATATGACTTTAGATGATGATACGTGCAAATTGGCAAAAAAATTTTCCAAATTTTAGAAAAGTTCACACAGTTAAATAGACGATTTGTGTATCTTTTTTGCTCTCTAGCGCAAAAACTAGTTTCAAAATTTTTTGCCATCGTTGGACTCAGTAGGAAAAATTTCGTAGAATAATAACGAATCACAATACGTTTCCAGTACAGTTATCTTCTAAGATTATTAAAAATAAAAGATTAATGCCAAGTGCGTGGGCGAGAAATTGCATGAGCATAAGTAAGGACTTCTAACTGGTCACCTGATAGCTGAACATAATGTATACCATACCCTGTATTTCAACTAAAGTATAATACTTTTTAATATTTTTAGTATAATATTTTTAATACTAAAGTATTTTTAGCGCCAAGGCACTTAAAATCTAGAAGCTTGAGAGTTAAATAAAATTTGACTCATACTGTACGCCTACAGTGAAACCAAATGCTAACATAAGTCATGTAATACGGTATAACAAAAAAAATCGGATAATTTATAAATATTTTTGCAGATGATTGTCGTTTGGTGTTTTTAATACAGCAACACTCAAAAGTTACACAGACTTGTCTACATAACGGGCGGTTAGAAACGCGGCTTGCTGGCACGACCTCAATTTGTAAATTCATGTTACGACAATAATGGAAAAAATTGATGGTCTAAAATTTTAACTCTACAGTGTCACGGACAATTAAATTGAACGTAACATCGAGCAAGCGGATCTTTCAGGACAGGTGTACAGTACAGTAGTATTTAATCTAAATAATATAAAAATAGAAATAGCAACATAGTGTTTTTTAACCATTGAACATACAATTTAATTTCCACTTGGTTTGAAAATATGCGCCCACTTTTTAAACACACTTTTTTAGAGCCCACACGCAATTCATTTCAGTTTTTAGTTCAGTCTTTCTCCAATTCATTCGGTACGGTCTACTAAAAATGGAAAACTACGAAAATCGAGTTCCGTAGATTACGTTGGTGAAATAAAACGAAAATTAAAAACACGGTTTGGCGCTAGAGAGCTTTTTACAGCACATTTATGGAAAGTTTTCTTGGCTTTCAGGTTTTTCCATTTTCGGAGTTCTCCAGTTTGGGTTAGTACCCCTTCATGTGTTGAATGGAACGTTTCTTTGGATCAAACAAGAAAATTATGACCAAAAATGAAACCGCTTTTTGATAAGAGTTAAATAAACCCGAATTCGAGTAAGTCATGTTATACCGTATAACACGATTGCATAAATCGGATAACTCGCAAACAATTTTTCGGCGACTCTTGACTTTTTCTTCACAAATTCAATGCAACAATACCAAAACACTTTAAGACAAAAGAACGAGCGGTTAAACCGGCGGTTAATGGCACGACCTCAGTTTGTAAATTCATCTTTTGACAGTAATTACAAATTGTAATATTATAAGCGATGTGTGAGTGCTGCGATATATTTATATGTTAACATTTATGCACATTTTTAAACAAATACCGTCATGCGATTGTTCACCTACAATTTGATTGGTAAACTACTGTGGCGAATTACCGTTGAAAAGCACTTTTGCGCAAAATCAAACATTACATAAAAGTAAGTCCAATTCGTTACACAGTAATACACACATTGCGCACGAGGTACCCAGTTATCCTCCACGTTTGAAGTTAATGGCTAGTTTTGCATTCGAAATTCTGAAAACCACGTCAATTCATTCCGAAATTCACGTCTATTGATTCCGAAATTTTCGAGTTCAAATGAAAGTGTTTTTTATAACAAAATTATTTTTCTCATCGACCGGTCACGTTAAAAAAAGTTAAGAATCTTATTTTTTCTACTTCATTAAAAAATGCAATTACAAAAAGGAATAGTAGAACAAATTAGTATAAGGGACAAAAATGATTTGCTTCAAATTCAAAAACAGAGTGGACAACCTACAAAAAGAAAACAAAGAATGATTATAACGTAGGAGGACAGTAGGAGGAAAGTAGGAGGAAAGTAGGAGGAAAGGAGGCGGGCCAATCAGAGCAACGCTCAGTTTTCACGTGATACACACGCTAGAGTGTGCGTGCTAAAAAGAAGAATAAATTCCGTAGACGAGCAAATCGTTCAACTAACCAAAAAATAATATTTTTTTAAATTTAAATAAACCACATCATAACAGTAAAAAAACTATAATATTTTTATATATTTTTTGGTCACTTTTTTTATGGAAATAATATATGGTTAAAAACAATAATAAACCAAATAATTGTAATCTTTAGCCATTAATTTGATCTATAAAAAATACCACACTATAGTGCACTGCAGTCCTCGCCAGAAACGGGTATTTTTTAAGCGACCTGATTTGGGGACAAATGTCTTCCTACGCGTTAATATCCATTTGTTCCCCTTAACATACTTTGATTATTACTTCGTGAATTATTATTGTGAATTTCACAATTTGTTAAACTTACACGCATCAAAAATGAAAGAAAAGAAAAGTTCGCTAACTCCGGCACGATTTTGAGCAAAACTCCACGTTTTTATACGTTGTGCATAATATGTGTACAAATCCAGAACATTACAATTGTAACCTTTCTAAAAATTGTGAGTGTTTCAAGTTGATAAGATCCTTGGTATTGAGGCTAAGTGCGGTAACTGAAACGAACAGCTCCCTCGAATAGCGAAAAAGGTTTATCCGCAATTGAAAGGAAAATCCAAAATGTTAGGGTAATCCTAATCTTCCAGTCCAGACACGAACGTTGTCGAAAGCGTAAGTATTATACTTCAATTTGAGTAGAACTTAATTGAAATTACGCGCTTCTACTTATTTCACGCTCCAAGATATTATATTTAGCCCCGATTTAAATTGGACGATAAGAAAATTTGAAGAAATCGGAAGTCAAAAAAGTAATGAACGATCTTATTGTTAAAAACGTTGTAGTTTGGAACCGCCGTTTTTTGAAAAAACTAAAGTCTCCCATGCATTAAAACAAGCAAACATTGTCCGCGTAACACCTTAATTCTCTCCCGCTACCATTTTTGATTGGCCGCGTTACCATAACAATGCTAAAAACAAATAACAATTTCTTCCTTTTTTGTTACGCCGATAAGGGCCCCATTCACGGAAAATTTTTCACAAAAATAAAAAAACCACAACCCGGCTTTCGATTAACCAATCCCTTCGGATGCCAGAAAAAAAATTTCAGCGAAAAAAAATTTCAAAAAAAACCGGCAGGAGCTCCTTGAGTGAGCGCGGGTCACGCGCGCACAAAGCTATCTTTTTAATGATAGATTGGCATTGGGAGATTTGAGACTTTTCCGATGGGTGAGAAATTTTTTTCTGGAAACCATCCTATTCGACGTAGTTTTTCATCCTGAATCCGCTCGTGCCAAAAAAAAATATGCAAAAAGGCTAGTTTAGGCGCTAGAGAGCAACAAAGGTGTCAAAAAGGGGTACATGACTGGGGGCACCAAAATCTCGAATTTGAATA
>SCLG01000010.1:1328753-1342579 GCA_004367875.1 Oikopleura albicans | reverse complement strand
CCCAAAAACTCTTCGTTTTCTTTTTCGTTTTTTTTTCTTTACAGCGCGAGCGAGAATATTACTAGTTAAATTGGAGTTTACCGAGTTTGAAGGCTTGTGTGGGAAAATGAAAAAAATAATTTCTAACCCCTTTGAATCGTAGCCAAACAACGCCTTATGGACATGAGTATAAACTTATGTCGAACTGGTGTCGAATGATATTTTATTCGAAAAATGTTTTCTTTGAAAGATATTGAAAGATATTGAAAGATATTGAAAGATATTGAAAGATATTGGTGAATTAGGAGCAACTGTCTAAACTTGTTAGGTTCGAAAAAACGTTTGCTTCCTATATTTTAATTCTGTCCTATTTTCTGTTCCTATTTTTTAAATTCTGTTATAGACGTTTTCTTTGAACGACGTTTTGTTTCTGGGATAATTTCCGAAAAACCTTCTCTGGTAATTTCTCCGAAAAAAGTTGTTTTGTGGCGTCGTTATGAGTGTTTTATGAAAATAATGAAAAAAAAAATTGGTTGACTCGATTTGTTCCTTTATTTTTGTTTTATCTTTTAGTTAAACGCTTAATTAGGAAATGCTGCATCTGATTTTGCTATTTCGATTTGCAGGTAATATTATGTATTTATCTATTGATACAGTACTAAACTGCATTGTAAAATTAGTTCAATCTTTGATATTTATTTTGGAACGGATGTCAAATATTAACCTTTATCTTCTGAAAGCACCTTAAAGTGCGTATTTCGTATTTGAGCTTTTCAATGCTATATATATAAATAATTGGATGCATTCTTTAATACAACGGATGTCTTTATTCAGAACTTTGTAATACCGGAAATGTCCATAAAACACCTGCATAATCACTCTGACATAACAGTTTAGAGCATATTCGTTAGAAACGGTCTCACAATTTTGTATAAAATTTAGTGTAGCAAATTTAATGGCCCGGTCAAAAGATTAAAAGTACACAGAAGTACTGTTTTTGAAACCATCCTTTCGCTGCGCGTGTTCCATGGTCCAAGACTCTATAATGTTATATCACGTGGGCTTTTCATCAAATTTAAAACGTAGAAACATTGACTCCGACATGATCAGGGTTACAAAAAACGACAAACCGCGCCCCGGACATGTTGTCGGAAATTCTACACTATTACTTAAATTATGAAATGTGCAGCTTTGCGCACTTGGTGGTTCTGCGCTACAAAAGATAGGCTCATCTTATCAGTTTGTAGTGGGACTTCCCTGTGTGAACAAAAGTACAAAATGACATGAAATAATATTTTAGTATTACGTAAAATATATCAGTTGAAAAACATTTTTTGATACAAAATGTGAGTACCGAGTCGGTACTACCGACTACCATAAAAGATCGATTTGTGATTTTTGAACTAGAACTTGAACTATAAGTACAAGTAAGGTATTGATAGACGTGTATAATTTAACATGTTAATTTATGTAGGATTTAACATATTAATTTATGTAAGATTTAACATGTAAAATTCAAATCGTAAGATTCAAAATGTAAGATTTAACAACAATATAAAATAACATTATTTTACTCACGCTTGTAACATAATAGTTTGAATATGATCTACGTAATAGTTTGAATATATGAGTTACTAACGGCATGCCGCGGCACTTTTTGATTGAGGCCTTTTTTCCAGCGAAAGGGTAATCCGCCGAAATTTTCCACTTGTGACCAATTATAGTGCTCAAAAAGGGTATAATTTTGGCAAATTACCCTTTCACCGGAAAAGAAAACAGACCGATTCAAACATGCCGTTACTGACATATACATATTGTATATTAGACATTTTCTCTTACATGAAACATAATGTCTATTTATGTATCATTGTACATAATGCCGGTTATTTACGATTGCACATCCTGCCAGTTATGTGGGCCGCCGCCCGGCCCCACATAAGTGGCATGATGTGCAATCGTAAATAAGTGGCATTATGTACAATGATACATAAATCCATTATGTGCANTTGAGTCAGAAACTCACGGATGACCCTAAATTGCCAAATTTATTACTGAAACTTGATAAACATATTAATTTAAAGACGTAAATTGGGTTTTTTGATAAAAAAATTTTTGAATCCTTTTTTTGACGTTCAAAGGTGGTCAAAATGACTAGTGCTCAGAAAGCTCTAACGGCACATTCTATGGCCTTGATTTTTACGCCAAAAATTTTTTAAAGAACCAAGGAAAAGTGCAATTATAAATTAACTATCGGCGAATACCAGAAAGGGTCCAAACTTAACCCGCAAAAACCATAAATTTTAAAAAAAAAATTTTAATAAATTTTTCTGGTTTTCCCCGGAAGTTGAGATCTATAATTGCACTTTTCATTGGTTCTTTAAAAAACTTCTGGCGCAAAAACGCATTAACTGTAAGACCGTAGAATATGCCTTTTGGCACACATAGCTTTCTGAGCACTAGTCATTTTGACCACTTGTGAATGTCAAAAAAGGGATAACAACACGTTGAAAAAAATTTTTTCATCAAAAACCCCTATCTACGTCCTTAAATTGATATGTTTATCAAGTTTTAGTAATAATTTGGCATTTTAGGGTCATCCGTGAGTTTAAAATTCAACATCAATAACTTGTCATTTCCCAAAAATCATGAATTTTGATGATAAAAATTCGGCCTGTCCCAAAGCTTTCTGGGGGTTAAGACTTTTTTGTCACCATCCATGGTTACTTACCAAACTTTTCAAAGAAAAAAATTGACGCCGTAGAGTGTGCAGTTTGTCCCAGGTTCATGTTTAAAGACCTGTTTTGCTAAATTTGAGCATTTAGAAAAATTATGACTTTTGGGAGTTAAAATTAGATCGGTTTATCCTGGGAGTTAAGACCTCCGTGTGTCCTTTCGCGTTCGTTTGGTAGAAAAATCGAGGCTGTAGGGTGTGCCAATTGGCACAAAGATTAGTTTAAGCACTAGTGGTTTTGACAAAAAAGTGGTTTTTTGACGACAAAAAAGGATGAAAACCGGGTCAAAATTTTTTTTCACTCTGTGCATTGTGATCTACGCCCTGGACCGGGGTAGTACCCCGGGGGTATGAAGTTTCAGCGAAAAACAAATTTAAGGTTCCTTTAATTTTCTTAGGCGCCATTTCTGAAATCAAAAAATATGTCACCTGACCACCTGGTAACTTTGAGGGGTAAAAAACGCGTTGATTTTACGATCAAAGAATGTTAATAGGGCTCGGAAAGGTAACACCAATTAAAATGCCCTGCGTTTTTCATTCAAGATATTGAGCGCCTTCAAGAGGGCCTTCAAGATATTGAGCGCCATTTTCCCAAAATTTAGGACTCGAAAAGGAAAAAAAAACTTTCCTCAACTGCCCAGTTGGAAAGTTCAAGCTGAAAAAACTCAGCTGTTCTCAACTGTCGTTTTTGCCAAAAAAAAACTTTGCTCAACTGCCCTGGGGAAAAGGTCTAAGTGAAAAAAACTTTTCTCAACTGCCCTGTAGAAACGGTGAAGCTGAAAAAAACTTTCCTCAACTGCCCTGGGGAAAAGGTCAAGCTGAAAAAAACTTTCTTCAACTTTCCTTGGCAGTTCGAAAGAACTGTTGAGAAAAAGTAACTGTTGCCGAACCCTGGACCTACCCATCCTTAAGGACGCTCATAACTTATGAGTCATAAGTAGTATTGTGGTCTTTAATAACGCTCCTTGATTTCTATTAACCGCGAATACAGCAAAAATAAATACTTAACAATTAATCTAATATCTTGTTGATGATAATCGTTATTATAGAGTTTTGAGTATAGTACGTGTTCTTAAAGTGAATTTCTGATTCATGAATATGCGCCTATTTTTATTTCTATATGTTTATAATTTACAAAGAAAAAAGTGAAGTCTGAATCTAAAAATGTTAAACCCTTTTGACTGCGTACGGACATTTGATTGCTCAAATTGAAGTCTCTAACGAGAAGTTCTTTTAAAATTAGACCATTACATAATGAACACAAATCATTTATAGATAAACGCTAAAAATAGCACAGCGTTTATAACATTGAACCTCTCAATTAAAAATAACTCGAGGTCGCACGGCAATTTCTACTGTCATAGCACAAAAAAAAACAATGAAGACTTTTTTTGTTTGAAAACCTTAAAATTGTTAGCGTATCGCAGAAAGTTTACTCAATCTAGTTACTCACAGTTTACTAGTTTACTCACAATAAATTACTGAAAAACTTAGGGATATTCAGTAGAATTTTTCAAGAATATCGAAGATATTATAGGAATTTTATAGGCTCTAAACCAACGGATTAACCACATACTAACAATCTGCATTCGTCATGAAAGTTTTCAAAATACTGGTGTTACTTCAAAGGATAAGGTGGTGTGTTAAACTGAAACGTGATTCTGTACACTCTACAAGGGCGTCGCGATCAAATTTGGACGTAATATTGTCAATAAAAAAACGTGACACAATTTGTGATTCTAAGTTATTTGAATTGTGTGTCAAGAGTAGTTATCCAGTTGCAACCAGCCAATCAGCGCCGCCTCTCATCTAACCGCTTAGCCAATCATCGCCCGCCTTTCGCTTGGCATTTTTTTCAAATTGAGCTAGCCCCCTCACACTAGATGTGGTGGGGGAAATGAGAATATTTTTGTCGAGAATATTACGTCCAAATTTGATCGCGACCCCCTTGTATTTGAATTTGATCATTTTTTTCGAAGACGAGCAAATTGTGATACAGAAAAGAAAGAAGGCCTGATACAATACAGTCAGTACTTCAAAATCGTCACACTCAAAATAGTTACAAAAAACGTCATACCTAAAAATCGTTACAATTTTTTTTTCAGAGTCTGGTTACTCAAAATCGTTACACATTTTTTATACGATATTATGTACATTGCTTAAATTGCAGTTCTTGCATTCAAATGACAAAAACTACCATCAAACACGTTTTTATTTGCAATGAAACAGTGAAAACCTTGTTTGTAAAGATCCGCTTTCAATTCAACTCTTCTTGTAGAGATCGTAAAATAGACGAAAATTGATTTGCTACCGTTCCCGATGATAGTGATTGGCCCGATTTTGTCATGTATCGACAAACCATCTTGAAAAAGGGTTCAAAACTTTACGATAGTATTTTGCAAAAATGTTTTTCGTGTGTTTTTTTGTCTATTTATCGGAAAAGTATCTTAGAATAAAAGGAGGCAACACAGGAGTTTGTGTAGTTTTAGTTACGATAAATGCTCCTAAACTAATGAAAAAATCCGACAAATATAACAAGCAGAGGCATTTTTAAGTTTCCGATTTCTGTTCGTACGCAACCCCTATGTCCCGTTCTTAACCTAAGAATCTGTACAGGTGGTGCGAAATTAATTGTCTGGCCATAAAATGGCCGTAAAATTAGGCCGTTAACCGTCCATTCTTGGCCCAAGATTCTTAGGTCGGAAATTAATTATTGCCTACATGGTCAGTGAACTAATCAGTCATGTTTATCAAAAATTTCTAGAACTATCTACTTTTCATCAATTTTTCTATGCGATTAACTGCGCAGTCTACATATAAAAATAACGCATTTGTTAACCCTCCTGACAAATATAGTCGTCCTCAGGTATATGTTGAAATCCGTTGTTGATAAGGTTCTCGAATGATTGAGTTTCTACACAAATAAGTCCCATATACATTCTACGTTGTTCCTCGGAAACTTGACTTACACAATTTTTCACAATTTGAACGACTGGTTCAATTGGAATCACCGACAATCCAAAAATTATATCAACAAGTTTTTCCGTTGCCACATTAGCAATTGTTGATTTTAAATATTTGCATTCCTTTTCAATCATTTTGGTATGCCAAGGGTACTCTTTTAAGTCGTAAAGGCCACAATCATAAACAGCTTCAATTAATTGAATCGTGATGTTCGGACCATGTTCTATTCGATTTACTTGGTATATTTTGTCCATGTAAATCTTTAAAATATAAAAATATTATTGGTGTTCATTGGTAAATAAGTCTACGTTTTCAATAGTGTGCTTTTTCTCTTATGCGAACAAAAGTTTAGGAATTTTTGAACAAACCCTTATTATTTCATATGCAAATTGTCTAAAATCAAGCTGAATAGGGCCAGATGTTTTTTGGTTTTCTCGAGATTTTTTAATCGCCATACGGAAGAAGTTTGAACGGGAGCTCAACATACAGTCATGAACACCGATTTTCTTTCCATCGGCACAATTTAGTTCAACTTCATTAGCAGTGCCCTCTTGATATTCGAATTGTAGTTTATCAAGAATCAGAAAATCATAGTTAATATTTGCGTGTTGGTCAGATTGTTGCAGAGGTTGTTTGACTAATGGACCATTTAATGGTCTATTACTATTAGTAATGGTTGCCGTACTATCTGCTCTGATGCTTTCTATCAAATGTTGTACATGTTTTTGTTCTTTTTGTACAGATTGATTGTGTTGCTGACGATGTTGCTCACGTATTGCTTTCAAAGTACTGACACTAGTAAACTAAACATTAGAAAACAGAATTTATCGTTTTTCTCCGAAATAAATGGTTTATTTGTGATGTATACCACCTACGTGTTTAATGTAACGATGCTTTAAGTAACACTTTTTTGCTCATTTTGGTGATAATTTATATAAGTAACGCTGCTTAAAGTAACAATTTTTGCTTAAAGTAACAGTTTTTGGTTCATTCTGGTGTTACTTCAAGCAGGTAGGTCGTGTATACCATATTTATGAAACTTACAAATTGTCTTGTTGTTTTTGTCTGAATCTATATGCTGCAGCCATTCTTCTAGAAATGAAAAGAATATGTTACACTTTGATTTGTTCTGGTGATTATTTTGTATAGTATTTCATAAGAACAAACAACAATTTTACAGATCATTGTCATCAAAAATTTTAAAATGGTAAACATTCACACTACTCTGACGAAAAACAAATAATTATTCAAACATTTATCAATGATTTTTTTCTATTCACAATTAGTCGATTGCTTTCTTCTTAATGTTAGTCTGTGTTACAGGGTGTCTTGGGATTATTGGGTATTTAAACTACTCTATTTAGACCACAGTCTGTTGTATATCTCATTTTAATTTTGTGCAAAACTGGAAATTACATGTCGTAAATCTTGTCTTTGATAAAGGGGTAAATATATTGTGTGATTTATGTTATTGAAGCAAAAAAGTTATCTACGTAATATGAACCCCTGCGCAGTTGTTCTGCATGTTTTACGAAAGAAATTTACTGAATAACTGTACAAGGTATCGGAGACCTGCGCAGGGCGTAGGTGAAATATAGGAAGATATGCATAAAAACCTGCCCGATAACTGCGCAGGGTATCAGATAACAAAAAGAGCGGGAATTTAAATGAAAATACAATAGTAAATTATCCACAAACTTGCGCTAGTGTTATTATCCGGCAGTTTTTGAAAAAAAAATAAATAAAAAATTCTTTTCAAATCTACACTCGTTCTGTTATCTGGCAGGTTATTTTAGCTTTTATGATCAATCCGCCCAATTTGTGCCGTATTTTAGAAATATATAAATTAATATTTGTTAAAATCTTAAAATGATTAAAAGAAAAGGAGTTTTAAATTGAAAAAAATCTTACGTTGGGCCGGATAAGTGCACAAAATGCCGAATAACTGCACAGGGCCTAAGCGGAAAAGTGAAAAGTTTTTTTTTGAAAATATGCTGCCGAATCGGCAGTGCCGATAAGAGCACAATCGGGTCAATCTACCGGATAACTTGATGACGGATAACTGTGTAGGGGGTTAATTTTAAATTAATTGTAATACATCCGCAAATTACTGCTGTGAACTGAAAAAAAAGTCAAAATCGTCTGAAATTCCATGATAAAGCTAAATTTTCTATCATCTGCCATTTGAACATCGCACAAAAAAATACGAAACCAATAGGTATACTCTGCCGTTTTTGATATATCTACGTTTGATACAGAATATTTCATTAGTACTTATGCTCAAGAAGTCTTTTGAAAGAAGCATAACATGACTTTGAAAATTCCAGCACTCGAAAGGTACAATAAGCCATTTGATGTTACATTAGTATGAACAGTTGTAAGTAGATTGAACTTTTCGCTGAGCATCAAACAGTCTAAAAGATCCCTTTAGTTGCTTGAACTCATTTTTACATCCTCAAGAATATGTGCTATGCGGGTAATTTTGGAAATTAGAATTTCCTGGGGGTACACTTTGACGGCTTATGTGGGGAAACAAAAAAAAAAGTTTTAAATTTGCCTTTGAACCACCTTAGATCGCCTAATGGACGTGAGTAAAACATATTCTTTATTTAATAAAAATGTTCTCCAAAAACCAATTGGTGAATTACGAGCAGCTATTTACAGCTAGACTTTAAAGTAGACTTTAAAGTTTCTTAACATTGCTTGGTTTCTATATTCATTATTAACGTTCTCTGTAAAACATTTTCTTTGAACGACGTTTTCATTTTGGAAACTTTTTCGAAAAACGTTCTATGGGAAATTTTCTGTAAACGTTGTTTTTTCGTAAAATCGCGTATTATGAAAATAATAAAAAAGGCTAACTCAACTTTCTCGGTTCACTATGTTTTTTCTCAAAAAATGTTAAGATAATTGAATTTTGTTGAGATAGCCCGATAGGGCGTTTGGTAAGATAATTGAAAATTGCGATACTTGTCGGTTCAAAAGGGTTAAGATAACCTAAGTTTTTTTAACTGCTGTGCGCCCGGATATACTACTCGGGGCTGGCCCGGCTGCGTTTATTATTATTTTTTGATTCTTAGACTCAAAACACTCACAATAAAATTCGGATCTCTAAACTAATACTGCCTTCAGTCTGAATAAAACAGGAAATTTTATGCTGATGATTAAGCAGCATTTGATTTTTCTCCTTCGGTTTAAGGTAGTTTTGTGTATTTTAAATACACATAGATAAATACAGTATTTATCTATTAGTACAGTACTTAACTGCATTAAACGATTTGTTCAATCTTCGTTATTTATTTTGGTACGGATGTCACATATTAACCTTTATCTCGGGAAAGCACCTTAAAAGCATATTTCCTATTTGAGCTTCTCAATGCTATATATAAATAATTGGATATAACGGATGTCTTTATTCAGAACTTTGTAATACCGGAAATGTCCATAAAACACCTGCATAATCACTCTGACATAACAGTTTAGAGCATATTCGTTAGAAACGGTCTCACAATTTTGTATAAAATTTAGTGTAACAAATTTAACGGCCTGGTCAAAAGATTGAAAATACACATAATTCCCCCGTTTTTGTTGGAAAAAGCGGCCGTTATGGAATTAAGGACTGTAGTATATTTATTTACGTTAAAAATACTCCCGTTTAAAAACACTTGTTAAGTTTTCGCCAGTTATGTGTATAAAATGTCAACCAATGGCGTAATTGCTCCTCACGGTTCCCGACCCTGTAAATGAACTTTGATGTCGATACATTTTTAACTCGTCATACAATTGCATAATTCGAATTCCAGGCCTTTCTTTATTTGTAAATGTTCATGTAAGACGAATGCTAATTGAAAGATGTAAAAAATCTGCGTTCGAAATTGTTTCAATGAAAACAGTCTCTCTGGCTCAGTGGCGCATTCTTCATGTTCTCTTTTGCGAATTTATCGAACTTTGTCTCATTTATGTTAGATTCCACGTGTGCCACGCGGCACACATTGTTACATTTATTAATATACTCTTGACGCCATTACGTATAAACATTCATCTACGCATTATCTTTTAATATCATCTCAATCTCCATGTGCCAACTGGTAGGTAATTCCTGCTACGGAATACAAATATGAAAAATAACCGGGTGCGCAGTTATCAGGCGGTTTTCGCGACAAAAAACAGCCTGTTAACTGCGTAGGGTGTCTGATAGTTGCACATGGCGTAGGCGGATGAGTGAAAAGATTTTTCGGGGAAAAACCCGCCCGATAACAGAACGAACAGGCCAACCCGCGGGTACCCGCCTGAAAACTGCGCACCCGGTGTATTCATAAATTGGAACGTTTAACGTACAATTATGAGAAAATAAATTTTTATGCACTTTTTATGAGTTGAAACATAATCACGCACCTGATGCATTTAGTTTAGATTTCCCGTTTAGTCCATTTTTTATAAATATTTTAGTTAAATTTAAGGCGTTCAAAATCGTTTCTATGAAAAGAGTCTCCTTTGCTGATTTACGAATTCTTCATGTTCGCTTTAGACCGATGAAAATGTGTACCGTTTATGTTAATTGGTTTACGGGTAGCAATTCAAGGGAACTTAAGAATGAAAATTTCCACAAATAGGTCTCGGCGTGCTTGAGCATTAAAAAACCGCAAGTTTCTTGAGCCATAGACCGTTTTTTATAGTGCAATTTTAACCGTGAAAAGTGTAACACTTCAACCCACTGTCCTGTAAGAAAGTACAGGATGATTTCATGCATCCTTTAAAAGGTCACTAGCAAAATGTTTGTTTAACTCCTAGGGAGACATTATTAAGTATCGCAGAAGATTTAGCGCGTTAGGTGTTGTGCAATACTTCATATTAAGCGTCAAGATTTTTTCGGATAATTTTGTCATTTTGCAACTTTTTTTCATAATTTATTCACTTTTAAAATGTTAACCCCCAGGAGTCCACGTAATCAAATCTGATCACATCACCCTATTTTTTACTAAATCGCTGATAGACGGGACAAATAACCGGAAATGTTTTCCAAAAACCGGAAAATACATCTGACCAATAAAGTCCCGAAATTGACCACGCCTCAAATCTAGTCATTTTGTCAAAAAATCTATATTGGCCTAATTGAGCAATTGTCAACATATCTTAAAACGCTGAAAGAGGTGTCAACTCGTTTTTATGAGTTTTTTAAAAACTTTCAGATACCTATTGTAGATCTGATCACATGAGCCCTAGCTTAGGACCTCGGGTCCCCAAGTTGGGGATTTTTATCGATCCGAGTCTCTTGGGAGTTAAGTGACTTTAAAATCAATAATCGTGTACCACAACTTTCAAATGTCAGGCAAGTATTAAAATAAATGCGATTAATCGGATTGGATAACTACTTTTAAATGAAAAACTATGACAATCAATCGAACGAGTATAAAGAGGCAGAAAAATGAAACGCATTTCGCCGAAAAGTGAAATCCGGTGATAAATTTGGCCATTCCGGTTATTTCGAGCAGTTCTTGGTTGCAAGTGCATTAAAATTTGATTTATTCTAATCTGAAATTGATATAGGGTTTCTGTAATTATCTAATTTGATCAGTTTGAATCGCGCCGTTTTAAAACAACGATTTGAAGTTTGATATTTCATTCGACGAACATTGCAGATATGCTTTCATTAAAGTTTTTTCTTTTCTAATTATTCAATTTAGCTTCCTCGCCAGATAATCAACTTTGTTTCCAGCAAAAACATTTTTTCAGTAATTGCAAAAAATACAAATTTATTTTTTTATGGAACCGTAGACTATACAGTACCGTAGACTATACTACTACCTATGTTTTTACATTTTTATGAAGATTAAATAAACTTAATTTTCAATAATATATAAAAATAGAGAATCGCTTTTTCGGCTATTTTTTCATTAATATATACACCGGATGCGTAGTTATCAGGGCTCCAGTTATCATGTAGGTTGGCCCGCTTGTGCTGTTATCAGGCGTGTTTTGTCCCCAAAAAACTTTTCACTTTTCCGCCTACGCCATGCGCAGCTATCAGGCACCCCACGCAGTTATCAGGCAAGTTTTTCTGTTGCGAGCCCGCCTGATAACCGCACACCCGGTCTACATAAATCTGTTTAATAAAAAGTGCACATCTAGAAAAATTTTCGTAAAAAAACGTACATCTAGAGACCCCTGAATGTATAACATATTTATAGTTATTAGAGCTAGCATACCTTCAGGTGGCGTAAAACAAAGTAAAATTTTGGTATTTTCCTAATTTGAAAGTCTTACACATAAGCAAGCGTAAAAAAGTTGTGAACTTGCATTAAATGTTGAAATTGAACAGTTGTTGAACATGACTTCTAATAGGCTGGATAAGAAACGACCTTGGTTGTTGAGAGGTCCATCTTCAGAACTAAGTGGACAACATAATAAAATGTTATCTTGGTCACATCTCAACGAGAACTTCTTTAACAAAAAAAATACCTCACCAATTAGAGCACCACTTCAAAACCAATACTGTGTTGGTGTTAACGTGTTGCTCCATTAGTAATAGACCATTACATTCTATAGCCCTTCAAATGTGTTTTTTTATTGTCACTTCTAGTAGCTATTTACGTTTTACACATTTAGAACTCCGCAGCCTGTCATATGAATTTCGGGCATTTATTGTCCAAGATTGCGACATTATAGTTTTTTTCGATGATTTTTTTTCAATTTCCAATACTGCACCTAACCATTTGAAATAACACTTTTTAGTAATTTTTTTTTCAGCGGTTACGCCCACGCACTACCAACGCACTTTCAAATAACAGTTTCAAACTGTTACTACAGCCCGTAGACTGCCACTCGAATAGTGGGATTGAAAGTAAGTGATAAAATACACTTCAGAAAGATCTACTCACCGTTTTGCATGAATTTCCGCCGTTTTCACCCATATTTTCTAGATGGCCCTTTGCGAGTTTTCTGTCGCGCGGAAAAAACTCCAGTTTTTCAATCTAGAAAATACGAAAAAAAAACGGCGGAAATTCATGTAAAACGCTGAGTATCATTTTTTCATCAAAAATAACTGGAAATTTCTCATCTAGAAAATGATAAAATCGAACAAAAAAAAAACGCGGGAACTTATGCTGAATAGAACTACAAAAGTTGTTTGGTGGAAACAAATTATGGTGTTTTTGGGTGACTGCTTAATTATTAATGTTAAATTATTAATTTGAATATTAATAAGGCTTAAAAAGTCATTTGTGTAAAAAAAACTCAGGTTAACTAAAAATGGTTTGTTTTTTATAAAAAGATACGGTCTTCAGATAAGTAGCAATAAACCGTGACTGAAGGTTGATATATTTTATATTTTAATTCCAAACTGTACACTCGACCTTGTTGCCACCACACAAACGTCTATTAAAACATCAAACAAATATCGCCCAAAAATATGTATATATCGTACAGGGTCGTTGAATGATCGAATGTAACGAAAAGTGTATCACTATTTGTTTTAGAAAACGGTACAGGTAAAATCGCCATATTTAATAATTCCAAATGTCAAAGATCATGAGCGTTCGGGAATATTTATAAAAGATTTAAAACAAAGTATTTAAAACACTGCCAGGTTGATACAGTTTACGTTTTTTCTAGTAACTAGTTTCACATTTTCGACTTAATACCTTACTTCTAAGGTACTACAGTCCTTACTTCTAATATGGACGTTTTTGTTTAGCGTCCGTATCGGGTGAATTGATATTAAGAGTGCATTTTTCGACTGTTTTAGGGACATTTTTTCACAGAAAGCGTACGTATTGGACGAAATCGTCTGTATTGGGAGTAATTAAGATTGTGTTTTAGTCACTTCCAAAAAATAAACATCTTTCAAAAACTACTCATTTATCGGACTTTTTTGGTATATTTTTTGATTATTACTGTAATCATTTTGTCATGTTTTGGAAATACTTCATTATTTTTTTTTAAATTAAAATTTACTTCCTATTTTTTCCTTAATTTATTTCTCATTTTAAAATACTTTTTACACTCCGCCTACGCCTTGAGCAATTGTCTTTCATCTTTTTTTAAAATCCTGGACTGGTAGTGTATAGTCAAATAAATTAATCATAAAGTCTATTCATGACCGAAAAACCGAAGTAAAAAGTTATTAACTCGCTTGCGAGAATTACGCAATAAT
>SCLG01000010.1:1301394-1327757 GCA_004367875.1 Oikopleura albicans | reverse complement strand
CGTTTAAATGACGTACAATGAAAATTTTTGCGTAAAAAATTGCAAAAAATGCGACTACTTATCCTTGACAAAACGTTAACGCTCGTTGACGTGACGTTATCCAGCGTAACGCTGTTGTGAGATATCCTGCAGAAACTTTAATGGCCTACACACTGCGCTATTATGTTCCATTTTGTCCCGCGTGTGCTTATTTTTGATTCTATGACATATATGCTGAATAAGGTTGTCGAGTTTTTCGTCGGTCTGCTTAATAAAGGTCGTTCACGAATCGTAAACCGACCCGTAATGCGCACCCCTTTTGTATAAATTATTTCATCTTTATGAGAAAAAAAAACACGACTTGAAGCAAGTCCAATATTTCAACTGTAGCCTAATATAGTGACCGAAATCTATTCAATCAATAACCCGTGGCATTATTCGAAGTCAAACGTTGATTGGATCTTTGGTATTCTTTTCGAGGGATTAGCGGGAGTTGAAATGATGCTCTAAGCATATTATAAGCTGGAAAAAAAGCAGCGCGGCAAGACTGTTTGCCTTACCTCATCGAACCTTCTCGGCCACAATCGTTTTGAAAATCGCGAACTCCGAGTTTCTGTATACGACGGGCTGTCTGAGTTACCCTTGTTTGAATATCCCTTGTTTGCCTTGACTTTATTGAGCGACAAAAATTCTAGTACAAATACAAAAAATAAAAGAAATCGGAAATCAATAAGATAAAAAAAATAATCGGTGATGGCCTTAAAAAAAGAGAAAAAAAACTCACACTGACATTTTACTCAGAATCTAAAAGTGGATTGTTGTCGTCTAATCCATTTTTTTGCCAAGTTCAACGAGTCACGTGATAAATGACTCATAAGGCCTCGACAGGTAGGATCTATTCCGGGAAATTTTGACGAAAATTTAATAAGCCAAATTCACGGATAAAAGTACTGATTTATATGTTATCGAGGACTGCGGATCCGACAATCGGGTTTAAAAATTAAAATTTTGTGAAATTGATCAAAATATCGGCCCAAAATGGCAAACATGACGGTTTTTCAGTCAAATTTTCATACCAAATCAAGGTTTCGTTTGGGTCCATTCAAACGTCTTTTTGAATAACCTGGGGCAAAGAGCACAGGGCGTGCTAAGTAAGGGCACCTTTGTAATCGCATCCGAGTTAGGGTGCCTAGGATTAACGTTAAACTTATAAATGAAATCTTTCGCTGTTTCACCAAAGTAAAAAGGGGAAAACTCAAGAAACCAAAATTAGGAGCTTGATTTGTGTACTCTGTATTTTCACGTTTAACATTATACGTAAAAAAGGTTTGAATATTCGTCGAAATTTACAGAAGGGTTTTTATATGAAAAATTCTTTGGAAAGTACAGATTATGTTCCGCAATAACGAATTCTAAATGATTTTTCTTTTGTAGTTTTTCTGTTTCCTTGATGAATAAATTGTGCATATCGCTGAATTTTATTTATTTTGTGTGTTTGTTTTTTTCTTTCCAGCGCCGACGCCGTCTTCTGCGTAAGATGTAACTTTTGTTTTTCAATGGAAAGAATATTTAAAACGTCATTTACTTTTTGCAAGAAATATGGTCAGTAGTGGGGGATTTCCGGTTTACAATGATCCACCACTAATTCCATATGTAAGGCGATGTTGCGAACGTAACATGGCATTCCTATTTGTCGTAAAAGTGTATAATCGTCAAGTATCTTCACGAAAATCAATTTCCAATTAAAATAAACAACGTTTTCAAAAAATAAAAAAAAAACAAATTTGTTTTCCTGGTCAAGAACGCAAATAAAGTGAAATCAGACACGGCATTGATGAGCTACTCAGTTGGCCACATGAAAATCGGCTGCGACGATTCTAGATTGTTCAACTTGAAAGTTGACGCAGTCGATTTTCGTCTGGGTAGTTGAGTAGAACTTAAGGTAATTTTTTAATAAGGTGATTTTTTGTTGACTTTTCTATATAGTTTCAAAACGTATTAAAAAAAGGTCATGAGCTGAGCATACATCGCTCACGAGTTATCTTAGTGCTCAAAAATTTGAATTTGAAATAAATTTGAATTTGTTAAGATAATTGGCCAGGGACCTTTGTATCATAATTGAAAATGTCTGTCCAAAATTTACCGGTGTTTGGTTAACTGGTTGGTGGTCTATTTTGTTATCATTTGCCTCTATTAATTGCGTACATGACTGCGTACAAAACTGCGTACATAACTGCGTACATAACTGCGTATCTAACTGCGTACACTGTAAGATTTAAATGATATATTTTATAGATTTTCTATGATGCAACTTGTTATTTTTTTACAAGTTTTTACCTTTAGAACATGTTAGCGCTGGGTTTGAGCCAAATTCTAAAAAACAGGCCTTCCAAACTAATTACACCGAAAAAATACAACCTTCCAAAATTTTTGCATCAAAAAACAACGTTGTATAAAATTGATGTGAAGGAATTTGTCTATTTGAGATTTGAACTCTAAAAGGGCAGCCATTTTTTAACTTTCTATTAATCATTTGTAGCAATTAAGAACACTTTGCTTGAGACGAAACTAGGGAGTATTCCAAATTGGCCGGAACCTATCTTTGCAACCAAACATTTTGTACGATTACGTATTTGCGGGGCACTGACTTTAAACGTTAAAACCGAAAAGGGAGAAAACTCCATGAGATTTAGGGGTATGTAATTTTAGAATATATCTCTTTTTGAATATAATTTATGTTCTACTTAGGACATGTGATTTTAGACCTATAAATTGGTCAAATACGGTTTTTTCTCAATTGGTTATGTCAAATAGCTCTATATTTGTAAGTAGAGCCATACAATTTTTACGAACAGTAATTAAAATCAATCTAGTTTTTCAGTACAGTCCTCGTCCCCGAAACGTCCCACCCCGAAACGTCCCAATGTCCCCAAAACGTCCCAGTTTTCTTTTATTTTTTCAATGTCCTCGAAACGTCCCAACCCTTAAAAGTGTGTTTTAACCGCTAAATATACAGTAATTATACCCGAAAAACCGAAAAGCAAACGTCTATGACAGATTTTTTTCAACATTATCGAATAAGAAAATATTGTGGTATGGTTGTTTTACTTGGGACCAGGACCGTACTGATATTGAAAGTCACTTTAAACAACTAAATAGCAAATTTGTTATAATGCAGGTTTTTAACGGTAAAAAGGCCTGATGTCCCTGAAACGTCCCAATGTCCCCGAAACGTCCCAGGTTTTTAAAAAACATTTTGAGACGTTTCGGGGACGAGGACTGTAATACAGTCCTTACTTCCAAGAAGGACGTTTTTGATTCTCGAAAATGGCGTCCGAATTGGGGCGGATTGCCAAACAGTCGAAAAATGGACACTTATGGCAATTCACTCAAAAAAGCGTCCGTAGTGGACGAAATAGTCCGTATTGAGTGCGTCTGTATTGAGCGTAAGGACTGCTAGATATGAAAGAAGTGGGAAAATCTAAAATTTGACCTTCAGAAGAAATGCTCCGAGTGACCTCTTGAATTAGCTCTTGAAGGTCATATTATACACGCAAAGTTCAACTCTTCAGCTTACTTTTGCACCTACTTGCGACTCATTTGGATGTGCCACCTACGCGCTGACCGGTTCAAAAAGAAGTCGTTCTTTTGCGTAGGTTGCAGATTTCAAACAGCTCTCTAGGGGGGCCTGGTGGTTCAAATCAACTTTTGAATAGTCGAATCGAGGTAGTTTGACGAGTTCTACAACTCGGCTTCGCCAGTTTTTTTTTCGAAATTTTTTCGATTTGAACACTTCTATCATATACCACTGAAAAAATAAGAATCCTAGAAATTTTTTTCGAAGGTAAAAAGGAATGATAGTAGTAGTATATATAGTGATAATAATTTTATGACGATTTGAGCATCGAATAAAAAAATTCAAACGGGCAATTACATTGTAGGGTCGTCGCAATTTTAGAATCCAACATTTTGGATTGTGTATATTATCGAAGTCGTACTTAGAAGTGATCTGATTTGCGACCCGTAAACCTTTCTATTTATTGCTTAGACGTTTTTGGCCCATGGATTATTTTTTGTTGGCGTTTTTGACCAGCGAAGCACCTTTGGTATATTTACAATCGACCTCGGAGCTATTTTGGACCTAGCAGCGTTCGCTAATATTTAGATGAACTTGCCAGTAAATTTATTTTTTGGCGCGTTTCAAACACAAATTATGCGACCGCATGCAAGACTCTTCAGATACTGAACATACCGTAAATAAATGAAATTCACGGGCCGATACGGATAGTGATGAATTTCGGAAAAAAACCTCCAACTCGTCAAACTGACCATTTCACTTTTTCCTATGAGTTCAAAAATCATCTAATTTAGAAAACATCGTCATATTTCACTACACGGTGTACACTCCCCCCTCATGATAAGGGCCACTTTTGTCTCCTTAAAAAGTGGCCATTATTATGGGGTGGCCCTTATTATGAGAAATGGTGGCCCTTATTATGAGAAGGTGGATCTTTTTTCAGACAGTCTGGTAAGTAATTTACTCAATTTTTCCTGTATTTTTCTTCCTTTTTATATTTTCTTAATAATGTTTTAAAGTCGATTTTATGGAGAATATAATGGAGAATCTAGTTGACGTCGACTTTACCGAAAACATCCCATAAATAATCCACCTCGACTTTTTAGGGTCGACTATACAAAAAATGCTTTGAGCTTATTGGCTGCGCTGTGTGAGTAATGAGCTGATATAAGTGANATGGCATACCGTCACTAGTCTAGTAAAAACCTCACTAGTAGTTCTACATATTTGAACGGATTCTGCCGTTACTCATCGATGAGGAGATAAATATTGTATCAAATTCTGATTTACAGAGCGAGCGTAAATTCCCTATTAAAAAAAGCGCATGACCCAATCGACTTTACCAATAATACGTCGCTGACGGATTACACCTTGAAGCGTTATTATGATTCGTGTTCAAAAAGATAAAAAAAGAAAAAAAATATAGAAAAATGTAGCATGAATAGTAGGCAAAAACTAAAATCTCTCATAATAAGGGCCACCCTTACACCGCATTTTGGCACCTAGTAAAAAAATATTTTCAGTGATAATGACCCCTATTATGAGAGATAAATTCCCATTTATTGGTCAAAAGTGCCTATTTTGGCCCTTATTATGAGAAAAAAAACTTTTTCGTCAAAAAAGTGGCCCTTATCGTGAGAAAGTGGCCCTTATTATGAGAAAGCGGGCCAAGGTGGCCCTTATTGTGGGGGCCCTAATCATGAGGGGGGACTGTACATACGGTACACAATTATGAATTTTTTTTTTGTCTCAGGCGAAGTTTCCAGCATATATATTTTGATATTGTTTTTCCTAAATAAACCGGGGCCGAAATCTCACATGTCCTTCAAGAGCTACCGTAGTCTCTGAATAACAATGTAGAGAAATTTGAAGGATTATTTTCATTGCCGATCTCCACGAGTTAAGTCACGAAATAGACGGATTCTTTAGCGCTAATTCCCGGAGTTCGAATTTGTCGTATATTTTTCGATAAAGTTTAAGAGCCTCTCAATTTCTACCCCTGAGAGGATAAAACTTTTCAGGTGGTCAAAATCCCTTTTTATCAAGCTGAATTTCATTTATTCTGATTCTCAATTTCAGAATGCTCATTCAAAAACAAGAATCACATTTAATCACATATAATATAATAAAAAATTGTTTTATCAAACAAAAAATGTCTATAAAGACCGTGAATCCATCATCATTAGTCCAACTGTAATCTCTCGAAATTTGTAATTACGGACGAGTGAGGGAAATTTACGGTGGACTTTGACGTTGAAATTTTCAATAAATGTACTGATTTAGATGATTTAGATATAAGTTATTTCCAGACCGGAAATACTTGAATTATTGAATTGAAGACTTTCAGACAAAAATAATGGACCTACAGTCAGGGGTCTCTCGATGTGCACTCTCTCGATGTGCATGTCTCTCTCGATGTGCGCTTTTTCACGAAAATCTGTAAATACCTCTCGATGTGCACCATTTTTTCAGATCATTTTTTTCAAATAAACCTCTCGATGTGCACTTTTTCCAAGTTGATGTTTTCAAAAAATCCTTCTCGATGTTCACTTTTTTTGTATTTTTTGGCACACATAGTGTTTTCAAGTGTACATATTTAATATTTTTGGGCAAAAATATTTACTAAAAGCGTAGTTTTGGTAATAAAACAAAAAATGCATTGTCGTATTTCTAAAAAATATCATAAAGAGAAGGATACGACGGTGGCTAAAATATTTACGGAAAAATATGGTCAAAAAATTGGAATAATGACTATCAAAAGACTGTAGGACAAAATGGGAAAAAAATCCAACCCGTATTTTAAAACAAATTCCGATTACAAATGTTTTCAAACGCTTAAAGCGTTGACTACTTTTATTGAAAATGTAAATAAAGACTTGCCCTTATTATCTTTCACCAAAAATTCTTATTTGTAATCGACAAAAAATATTTTTATCAAGTTTTCAGCACAATCCGAAAATCNTAGAACTTCCAGAACCGTCGAAAAAATTCCCAAAGATTGAGTTTTTTTTTTACAAATTTGGAATTATAGAAAACAAACACGTTCATTTATTTTAATGTCAGTGGGATGTCATCGTTATCGCGGTGTTCGTCCGATATAAAATATTTAATACGGATTAAACATAGCTCAGCATGTTGTCACAACATAGACCACTACTCGGCGATAATTTTTTTTTGATTTTATTTTCTTTTGTTTTTGATAACCCGCTACTTTACCGACAAAGTGGTTTAATAAATTTTAACGACTGACAAAATCCAGATATTATTACTATGTTTAGTTAGGGTGGGTAAATAACTAAAACAGGGGCAGTAGGAAAAAATTCGGAATCTAAAAGTTCTTATTTTGTTTGAATGTTATCTTACTGTAATGAAATAATTTTGAAAGGATTGCGAATCACAATCATGCTAAACTAGGATTGTGATTTTTAGTTTGATTTTGAACAGAGCTCGGCATAACTAAAAAACAATGAGCTGTCCTAAACTGGCCTGTCCAGCTACAAAATAAAAAAATGAGCTTTCCTGAGCTGGCCTCTCGGGCCCAAAAATAACTGCCTAGCCAGCTGTCAAGTTGGGAAGGCCAGCTGGCTGTTACTCAGCCCTTATTTTATCAACAATTTGTGATTTCCATTCTGGGTTTTGACCACCCTATGCATAATTGGTATAAGTAAAACGGCCATTATTGTCAAACACGTAAGTCTTACGTTTTCGCGATAATTAGTCCTTCACTTGAGAAAATTTTTGCTGTCTTCTTTAAAGTACTAATTTTGTACATGATTGGCCTACATCCGAACGGTACTTATTATTGTAGTTTTCATATGTTGCCGCCTCTGAAAGACAGGTTATATTTTACTTCACGGCATAGACTATGCATGTTCGTAATTTTGCTGATATTTTACTTCAACTTGTTACTCTACAATTTTCAATGTTTTCGTTTCTTACGTTTATAACTATAATAAAAATTCTACTTGAATTCACCCATTTCCGAGCACTATGAGAAAAAAAAGTAAAAGTGTGAACATTTCTTGCACAGTCTGTTATATTGTCGACGGTTATCTTGCATTTTTTGTTTTCTNACATAAAGCGACGGTCGGACTCTTTTGTATCAAATTTGAGGATTTGTATCAAATTTCAGTGCATAAACTGTTCATCTTGTTCTTGTTGAATATAAAATGACAAAACTTAGTCCAAAATGGCAAAAAAAATAGAAAAAATTTATTTATCACTTGTCGGTCGATACAAAAAAGAGATTTTGAAATTATGAAAATGACTCAGTGGGCACATAAACCCTCATGCGTGGGCGGGATTCGTGGAAAACTTTTCCTCAAAAACTGGGCACATAAACCATCCATCGGGGCTAAGTGGGCACATAAACCCCGGGCACATAAACCCTCAAGGAGTGTACAAGAGTAGTTCAAAGCAGTTTCGTAATCAAGTTTTACATATGTGTTACAATGTGCCCTATGGTGTCCCTGAAGGGTTGGTTTGGAGGGAATATGCATAATTTATAGCCCCTTGAAAATCGCCAGGAAACTTTCCTAGGGCTTCCACGCACGTGTCCGAATCAAAATCAAGCGATAATTCATAGAAATTTCGAAATAGTCCATCCAAATTTTTAAAAAGTTCTGTCAAGGTCCAAATCGGAAAATCCACAAAATGTCCGATTTCTGGATATCCTTGATCGTAAGCAACTCGATAGGTCTTTTCGTGGCATCGTTGAGAATCTTTTAAAATTAACTCTCCGGAGCGTATATCAAATAGAGTGACCGCGTGCTGCTTTCCGCCGTCGTATGTTGTTAGGCATTTATTGGCATTGACAGCGTCTTGAAATGTCCCACAATGCCCCTCGAGGTCAACCTCCTTCGATCGTAGTGGATGGGAAAATATTTCTTTTTCGGGATGAACGTCAAAAGGCAATTTTTTGAAAATTTTATTCAAACTGTTCATCATAAATGTCCCATGTGGTTGAAGAAGAGTTGGATTGACCAACTAAAAAATGGATAAAGTGGGCGAAAAATTAAGAAAATCTAACAAAAGTTTGTTTAGATATTGAACGCGATTCAAGTTCTTTTCAGCATTCAGACTTAATTATAACAAATTGTATTATACAAAAAAATTATTGCACTTTATTTTTTTTTGTTAAGGTAATGGCTCATTAGTAATGGCTCATTAGTATGTAAGGGCATTAAATTACTAGATTGAAGCCGCTTGCAGCGCGCAATCGGGAGCCGCTGCAGCGTGCAATCGGGAGCCTCCCAATTTCACCCGCACTCTATCTCAAATGCCTGCGCAGCAGCGGGCGACGCGAAAAGAAAAAACGAGTTTTAATGCAATTCTGAGCAGACTGTATATAGTCAGGTTGTCCCAACTATTATGGTTAAGCCGTAAATTTTTAACGCCATAATTTGTAGTGACATATGAGATGAAATCCATAGCAAAAAAATCACTGAATCGAACAGTGTTATTTTCGTAATTTTCTGATGTCTAGTTAATCTGAAAATAATTTTCAAAGTTTTCATTTTTTTTCGTTCTTTCCGTAAAAATGGAAGTTACGATAACTTTTTCAATGATATTTTTTTACAGTTATGCTTAGAAAGTATAAACGATTATTTTCAGACTAACAAGACATCAGAAAATTACGAAAATAACACGGTTCGATTCAGTGATTTTTTTGCTATGGATTTCATCTCATATGTCACTACACATTATGGCGTTAAAAATTTACGGCTTAACCATAAATTATGGTCCATAATAGTTGGGACAAGCTGACTATATACAGTCTGCTCAGAATTGCATTAAAACTCGTTTTTTCTTTTCGCGTCGCCCGCTGCTGCGCAGGCATTTGAGATAGAGTGCGGGTGAAATTGGGTTTGACCGCGTGCAATCACTATCAATCACATGCTGCTAAAAATTGCATTAGCAAACTAAATATGCTACAGCTTAATAAATTTGATAAAAAAAAACTTACTCTTTCGATTACAATTGCCGTGTCAACTTGATCCTCGTTTTCGAAATTTATGGGTTTCATATTGATGGGGAACACCACGAGGAGTAATTCAGACCTTATGTCTCGGCTGAACGATTTTTCTTCGGTTATTTTGAGTAACTCATTATGCATCGACTTGCCAATTTTCCCCTTTTCATAAGCTTTTTGTATGAGAAGTTTGATGGAGTTGTTGAGCATCGTTGCGGACGAAAATGCCCAACAGGCAAAATCTTGCTCCAGTTGGTCATGAAGAGTTTTTGATACCAATTTAGAACCCACGTCGCTTGATCCCAAATGTGAACTCTTTTTACTTGACATCATTGTTGCATACTTATAACTATTTTAGAATAAAAATATGTTAATTTGATCGACAAACTTGAGCATTTTTAAAACAATTGACTTTCAACTTCAAACTCTCAGGGTTAATTATGCAATTTCCCCTAAGGGTTATTAATTTAAACTAAACACAAATCATTGTTTGGTGTGTTGATCGAAAACATTAATTTCTCTATTGAAATCTTGATGCTTTTAAAAACCAGAGAGTATTACAATACTACTGGAAACAATATACTTACTTGAATAAATCGGATAGTCTTTTGTAAAGCGTCGGAAATAAAATCGAATTCTCGGTTTCATTTTCAAATAAAACGGATAAATTCAGCCCCTCGGAATCCAATTGTTTCGCCGAAAGTTTCAACTTGTCAATCCTGACTGATAAAAACAGTTTTTCTAACTCAATAAATGAAGGTCTTTTATCAGGATTAGGATTTATCATTCGGGAAATGAGTGATAAAATTTGATGCTTACACAGAGTTTCTCGAAACTTCCACAATAATTTTCGAATCGGGACATATAACAATTTCAGGGCGAGCAGTGGTTCAATTACTGAAAATAGAATCGTCATTCCGAGTGAATAAATGTCTGTTTTCCCAACTTTTCTGTCGGTTATTCCTTCCGGAGCAACAAAAATGGGAGTCCCACCTCGTCGATTTGTTAATCCAAAATCACCAATCAGGGCGCGCCATTTTCCATTTTCATTTTTGAGTAGGATATTTTCGGGTTTTATGTCCCCGTGGACGGCTTTATCTCCAGCAATTCGTTTCAGCCCGTTAATGACATTTTTAATTAATGAACAAAACTGGTTTTCATTTTCTTCCGGCAATTGGTGTAAATTGCAGTGGCAAAGGTCCATAACGATAACGGTGTAATTGAAAGATGTGCAAAAAACATGATCGTAAACTTGTTGTCGATAGGACGCAAATACCGCCACAATATTTTGGTCCTCAAACTTACGATGGGTTAAAAACTCTTCAATACTTTTTTCCGTCTGTTGAACCGCAATTGGGATCGCAAGTTTTGTTGTTGTCGGTTCTTCAATTCTCAGTCTCAAATGTTTGAACGCCGCGTTTTTCCCGTGCCATTTTCCGATCGTAACGAACCCTTGTCCGCCAGTTCCGGCAAAATCTTCCATCGGTGTTTTAACACCTAAGTAACATCGGAACGCAATCATCGTGTCTTCACATTTATCCATCTGGCAGTTAAAATCGAGGCATTTTAGGTTTCTCAGGGAATAATAGATTGATGTTTCCCGCTCCCCACCTCTGCTGAAAGAGATCAAGAGGGATTCGTCAACATCCTTAAACACTCCGAATTTCCTGAATTCATATTCTGTTATCCCATTGCTTTGTGTTATATAGGGATTAATCCCTTTGCAAAGCATCTTATCCCTACAACTTTTAAAACAAAAGTGAGGCGTCGTAAATTTATAATCGATAAAATTAATTTCAAAATTTCGGGCAACGAGAAATTTTGTTATCCGCTCAGACGTATAACATGCAGCATGGAGTAGTGTCTGGCCGAGATTGTCCGGTGTTTCGAAAATCCGGTTGAGTTCATTTTTCGATAATTTCGATTCCGCCAATTCGACCAAATAGAAAAATGACAACTCAATTTCAGGTACAAAGTGTCTAAAGTCATTGCCTGCGTTTTGGGCAGTGTTGATTGTAGAAAATAAAGCGGTGAAGATTGATCGCCCTTCCGGACTTTTTATATATCCAAATTCAACTTTTTTGGTTCGCCAAAATTCACTCTAATAAATTTGTGTTAGAAAATTGAAAATAAGTGATTGTATTACTTTAATTTGATCGAAAGCGTCATAATGGCAAAGTTCAAAAAATAACCGAGAAGGGTCAGCGTTTGACTTTTCTATGTCGAAGTTTGCCAATTCTTCAAATAATGACCAATTGCACAAATTTAGGCGATTTTCCTTGTCCCTCGAATGGGCAAGATAAAGTAAAGAATATCCACCTCCATAATTGTCATGAAAATACATTCGTGTCTCATCTTGAATGATTTCCTTAAAGTCAGACGAGCCCTCCCACTCGCTCAGTCCAGTTAACTTTTCCAGTAAACTTTCGAATTCTACAATTTGTTCGATGTCGTTTTTTGCAGTTTCGAAATGAAAAATTTTCCGCGTTTTTCGAACAAATTGAGCTTTCGCGGAATTCAGAAAGAGATTCTGATAATTTTTAAGCGACTGTCGGATTCTATCGGGTTCCATTGGGTGATTCTGTAATCCAATAAGTGCGTTGACTGTGTTGCGTATCTCATAGAGGTCGTTTATGTCCATCTTTAGTTTTACTCCCTAAAAGTATTATTGTAAGTTTATTCAGAATATTAAATTGACGTTGTTTAACTCCCACGAGGGCCGCTTTTTGTTTGAGGCGAGTTCTATTTTTTCTAGTTATTTGAAAACTACTTGGTCCAAATGAACCACAATTGATAAAATGTTGTTCAAATCCATTTGATTGCGCGATATTTTGAAAGTTTCGTTTCGAAAGTAAAAAACGATATGAATAAATAAGAAAAAGCGCTCTGAAAATATTTGTCACTAAAGACTAGAAAATTGATTCGTCAAATCTTATTCCGCACCAATGGTAAGACAGACCGTAAAAATAGGCTGTAAGTTCAAGTAAATTACTATCCTTATTTCATTTCACTAACCGTATCTTTTTATATTTTCTTCAGGCTGGGATTTATTTCTCTAATGATTCTGAAAAACGCGAATAAGTATTATTTTCTTAAAGCAAATATACACGTGTACGTGAATAAATATAGCAAGTTGCATAAATGTAAATGTGCTGGTTGTAACAAGGTCACAAACATTAGAGCCAAAATTGCTCAGGAACGAAAAAAGATATCGAAAACAGGCTTGGTCATTTTTGCTCAATTATCTGCGTAAAATTATGCCAAAATAATAATACAGGGGGTGTCCGTATTAAGGGTCAGTTAACAATTTTTGAAAAACGACCCTTATTTAGCACACCCAGCATTAGGCGAGTTTGTGTTGTAACCGGACGTAATTACGATTTTTGCGTCTTATTATTTATAGTGATCAGTACACTTTTTAATTTGGGACCGTAAATCCCGACTTTCCCGAACCATTTTAACTCCGATGCGCCGGTGCTACACACGGTGTGCTGTTGCAAGTTTACGTGGCTCTCACCGTTAAACCACTTTCTTAAGTGGTTGGTTTTGTTTAACCAAATAAATCATATAAATGTTGACTTTGTTTAACGGGAAACAAACATTGTTTTTGTACAGCAGGTTTCTCGGAATCCGTACATATAGACGACCCATTTCGCGCTGGTTTTCAAAAACAAATCCTGTTTTCCAATGAAAATCGCGCGTACCGGACAAAGTGTTCGGAATTATCCAAAGATCAATTATGGGAAAAAATGGTACGTTAAAATGCTTTAACTAAATAGACTCAACAAACTTGTTCAATCAAAATTTAGCGTTATATGGCTCTNTTTTTTCCCATAATTGATCCTTGGATGATTACGAACACTTTGTCCGCTATGCGTGATTTTCTGGATTTTCTCGAGAAAAACAGTGCAAAATCGGTCGCCTTGGTGGGCGAATTTCCCGAGACCTGCTGTACGAAAATAGTGTCAAGTTCCCGTTATAGAAAGTTAGCATTCGTCTAATTTATTTAGTTTAGTCAAATCAACCACTTAAAAAAGTGGTTTAACCGTGAGAGCCACATGTAGTCGAAATCGCACACCAATTTTAGCACCGGCGCATCGGGGTTAAGTACTTTCCCGGTCCCAAATTAAAAAGTGTACTGATCACTTACTATCTCTTTTTGCCTAATTAAATCAAGCCAACCAAAAAAAGCGAAAAAAAAAATTTGCCAAAATTTTTTTAAAAAATATTAGTGAATCGTTTTTTGCGATTCTTTAACTCTCACTCTCATGGAAAATACATTTTTTGTGTTTCATTTTAGCACAGCAAGAGACCGGCCCGGTAAATGCGGACATTTCTAGAATCGATATCGGAATTTACGTATAGAGCTCAACCGATATTAAAAGGTGGTTTGGTAAACGTTTAGTGCGTAGGCGCACAAACATAAACCTTTCGTGTTAGACACGGCCGGATAAAAGACGATCCGGCAGTTTCAATCAACTTTGAGTTAATCAAATCAATGTAGTTTGCCGAGCTCTATAATTTGGCTTTTTTTTTATAACAATGTGCAATTTCCTCACTTCTACCAAATCTACCAATGAACCGTTTATGACAATCTTAGTCGTACCAGTCTAGCAGTTATTAGGGAAATATCATGACAAAGACAACTTGCTAATTACATAAGTATTTTTTTCTTAGTTTGCACCAATTTCGCTATTGATTTTTCCACCCTTAAAATAGGCTACGGAAAAAATTGAAAAATCCAAATAAAGATTAAGATGTCTTCTAGTTCACTACGTCGCTTGATTTTTAATTTTGACCCCTGGAAGCCGTTAGACTATTTACCGCGAAAGCCGTCGATTTTCATAATGTATTTTTCAGTATGACACGATGAAACGCGGAGCGAAAATTTGTAAAATTCGCAATGCGAGATACGGAAAAGTACATTATGGAGATCAAAGGCTTTAGCGGTAAATAATCTCACCTGCTCCAGAGGTTAAAATTTTAAAATCAGGCAACGGAGCGAACTAGAAGAAGGGTTTATTTTCATTCTGTATCTTTAATTTTTTTTCCTAGCCTATGTTTAAGGGTTGAGAAATCAATAGCAAAATCGGTTCAAACTAAAAAACACCATAGTAATTTGCTCAGCATATAAAAAGATCTTAAATTAGTCGGGATAAGCCGAGAAATATAAATTTGGCATCTTCATATACAGAGAAAATAAAGTAACTTGGAAGGTACCCTAGTTAAAAAAAGGTCACCGAGAGCGTTCCTACTGTTCAACTAATTGATCGAATTAAGGTCAAAATGAGCTGGCAAAAGCTAAATGAATGACCTTATCAAAATAACCGTCACGTTTTTGTTTTATTTCTTTGCAATAAGTAGCAACAAAGTTAGTTTTCTGTTTGGAATAATTATAGGAACGATGCTGCACTAAAATATTCTCTCAGTTGTTTTTGTATGAGACAATAACATCTACATTATTAATCAGTCAAAAGGTAAAAAGTAATTACGATTAAATTAATTTAAATAATTACGCCGTTTCGCCTTTTTTCTGTTGTCACATTTCGTAAAGTTTTTCAACTAATATTGTGTTAATTTTTTTTTATAAAATCGATAAATAACAAAACAAATACAGGTCTAATTTGATAGAACTCGAACGATTCGGGTCGAATAAAGCTATTTTATCAAATATTTATTCCAACCAACCCCCAATGTTTCCGAGAAATTCGCGAATAAGGTTTTTCTTATACAGTCCTCGTACCCGAAACGTCCGTACCCGAAACGTCCCATTCGTCCCGAAACGTCCCAATTTTTTTTATTTTTTTCAATGTACCCGAAACGTCCCATTATTATTTTTTCAAAAATATTGACATTTGTTGCCATGAAAAACTAAATCGTAATAATTTCAACACTTTTCTTTAGCATTTAAGGGTGGCATTTAAGGGTAGCATTTAAGGGTAGCATTTAAGGGTAGCATTTAAGGGTAGCATTTAAGGGTAGCATTTAAACAAAATTTACTGTTTTCGAGAATTTAGTTCGAAATTTTGTTGAGAAATTTTATAACAGAATTCAACAATTAGACGCTTAAAATTTTCAAAAATACTTTACTAAATAACCAGAGAATGCCTAACAAAAGAAGAAAGCCATTTTAAACACCTAAATTTTAAAAATTTGTAATAATAAAGGTTTTTAACGTTAAAAAGGCTTGATCGTCCCGAAACGTCCCATTCGTCCCGAAACGTCCCACTTTTTTTGAAAACATTTTGGGACGTTTCGGGTACGAGGACTGTACTACACGTGACGTATTGGTGACGTTTTGCTCAGGTGAAAGACGGCCGGACCAATCGAGGCTGTGCATAGAATTCGCTTTCGAACCACGGCGCGAACGGAAATAATTTTCCCGTATCACTATCGATTATTCATAACTAAGTTCGATCATTTTTATTCTGATTGGTCATAAATCACCAATATGACACGGACGTGATTGGCTCAATGGTCCAAAGACGCTACCGTAGAACGCCTTAACTCCAAGGGGTCACTCAGTCCAAATTTGGACCAAACGCCTTAAATGAACTGCAAATGATAGTAAACGGGGCTTAATCGAAAATCGCTGAAACACGGGTCTAGTTAAATTGAATGTGAAAAAATATAAAACATAAAACGAAACTAATATTTTTTCGTCCTCACATGGTCACAAATGCGTCTAGTCCAAATTTGGACTAAGTGACCCCTACGGATTATATGCCACTTGTGACCCTTGGGAGTTAACGGCCCATTACCCAACAAACCAACACAAAAGGGGTATCGTATGGAATCCATACTTTGGACGTTTTAATATAATATGTCTGCAAGGGTTAAACTTGCAGAATGAGTGTTTATGTTTTTTCAACCATCGGATGTAACTCGAGGGCTACATGCATCAAAAAAATCGGCCCACAACAACATAAAACAAATTATTTTTTTGATTTTTGGCTGGGAGTTACCTCCGGGTTTATACTAGATACTATATTATACCTATGCATGTATTGCAGGAAATACGTTTTGGAAAAACTACAAAAAAAGTATTTTTTGGTGTACGCCCCATGTCTCACAAAATATGTCGATTTTTCTTTTGTTGATGGATAGTATTAAAAACACAAATCGGATCCATAAACATATTTTGAACACGGATTGTGGTTTTCCCGTTCTGCGTATGCCAAATGGGTTCTAACCATTTTTTGGGATTGAACGATTTTTTTTTCGTATGATTGGTTCACTCACATGTATCCGATCCACGTTGTATTAAATGGGAATAGAACAATTTTTTTTCGGCAAAACACGAGCTTAATTTAAACATAATTATTCACATTTTTTCTGAATAACCAATCGTAACATGACCGCAGCGAGGCTTCTGCTCAATGATGACGCCAACCATTGATTACAAGAGCACGTTATTTTAGTATTTATGGTACAACGGTAAGACGAAAATTTGTCCAATGAGGCGCGCACGTTTATGAAGGGGAAAACAAATAACCCTTGTGCGCATTTTTGTAAGTAATTTTCCTGCACTTTTCTAGAATCCGGCAGCAGATTAACCAGAGATCGCCATGTGGTCTTTATAAGCCAAGGCTTACCTTGAATTGGCTTACCTTATGTAAACCTAATCGGACGATATAAGATTCTATTCGGTCAATTAGAACTTTTTCAAATTAAAAACGAAAGTTCCGTCCGGAACCATGACTGGTAAAAAACATGAACTGTCCTGTCGAACTGCCCAGCTAGCTGTCGAGCTGGGAAGGCCAACTGGCTGTTGCCGAGCCCTGACTGGTACCCTTATTTGGTGTACCCTCACTTGGGAAAATTCTGGAACTTGGGCGTAATTGAATTTTTCCACCTTTGGCGCATTTCGAACAGAGGCAAAAAAACTTTGCCCAAAAATTGGCCCACCCTTCCCCCTCCGTTATGCAATATTTGAAATTTTGGCAATATTGTCCAAGTTCCAGATTTTTCGTAAGTGAGGGTACACTAGTACACCTTTTTTCCAAACATGTTTGCCGTATGTCAGCTACTCGCCGCTTCGATAAAAACCACGGTATACCGCGGTATCAATAATACTCACTGGTTTAATAATGGTTAACCACAATACTTCCAAATGGAAGTTTATGAAGAGCGTTTCATTTTAATAATTTGTTTTTAAAGTTCAGATTCTCGAAACTTCGTTTCACGACGGTTATACAATTTAAATTATAGAATATTACACAACACCTTACGAATTTTTATCGTCATTTTGGCACGTTTTTTTTATCTCTTCAAGGCTATTTGGAGTTAACACAAATTAGTGGCCAATTTTAAATCTCACGAACTCACTTATGTCAATTGATGCACTTATTATGTTTTTGCGGTATATTTGTTAATAGCAAGTTGCAGAAAAAGGTAAGCGGATTTTTCAAAAAAATGTTATGATAGTTGAGATTCTTTACTTGTAATAATTAAGTTGTAAATTAACCATATATTACCAGCTAAAGTATTTGAAAACAAATTTCATTTTAGAGAAAAAATCGTCCAGTTAATGGAACCTGGCAGCATTTGGCACGTTTAGTTTGAGTTGGCTTTTTTGACAGCTTAATGGATTTTGTGGCCTTACAACAAATTAACATAGCCAGTACAAGCTACAAACAATGTGTCGCTTCTGAAACAGTCGTAAATTGTTGTCAAGATTTTTTTGTCAGAAAATAAATTCCTGTCTGGTCGCTTGCCTCAACCTAAAAACAACTTGCAAAAAGTGCTAGTGCAGTTTTGTTCATACAGTGTATCATAGTGGTCGAGTACCGCGCTTTCTAGTTTTTAAGCTTTCATAACATGTAATTGCGAAAAAGCGCGGTACTCGACCACTATGACACACTGTAACTATAACCAAATACAGTTGGTGACTAAACGAGTTGACACCTAACGAGTTGACAAAAACCTAACGAGTTGACAGTTTTTGGGCGTTTTTCGGGCAAAAATAGGCAAAAAGGGGCAAAAGTGACCTAACGAGTTGACAAAGACCTAACGAGTTGACAGTTTTTGACGAAAAAATCGAAAACGAAAGTGTCAACTCGTTTAGTCACCAACTGTATCATCTAATACAGTTGATGTGCACACAATGCGACACTACCACCTCCCCAAAACAGTCGCGTTGTGTGAGCATTGTCGCCTTGTGTGAGCATAATGTGTGAGCACAATTTTCACGTTGTCTGCACACCTACTGTACATGTATATATATTCGGGGTATTCAGCCTAAACTGCTACGTTTTTGTAAGCCTAAATAGCGATAAAAACGTATTAGTTGGGGTTGCATACCATGTTCAGAATCGGATATATATGTAAATACTAGAGCGACTACTTCCAAAAAACCGTCTCATCTACCGTATCTAACCGCACATCTACTGTATGGTGACTTTTGGTCAAAAAAAAATGATGAAATGTGTTTGAAATGAATACTTTACTGCATTTTTGACCGCACATTTTTTATTTTTTGAAAATGCAATATTATCTCAAGCAGTGTTCCGAAAATCCCACAATTTGGCGGTAGCGGATGTCGCATTTTCGGAAGACTGATCTCAAGGACTCCATTCTTATCACCGACACGCGATATGTTTCCCCTGTATTTATAAAATACGTTTATTTTCTGGGTTTAAATAATCCAGAAGTCCTTTTCGTTTTTTTTATATTCCCGTGAACTGCTGGTGGGTCCAACTGAAATCTTAGCATGTTTTCAAATTATACTTGGTCATAACTTGACTCATAACACCCAGTTTGCAATTTTTCAGATCAGAATCGGATTTTTGATACTAAAATTTACCCGCAAAGGTGTTAAGCTAATAATTTACGAGCTCTAACCGCCTTTTATGTCTCACTTGTGTATATTTTCGATAAAAAGGATCGCTTTCGTGTAATCTAAAGTATTTTCGGAAAGGAGAAGTTTATGGCTCGTTACTTGGTCAACGTTATGTTATCACGCTGGAGGGTACTGCTGTCTTGAAATCTGCCCCCAATCGTACCCCCCGTTGTGTTTAGAAGTTGGCGAATTCGTCGCTGTCTTTTCCCGCTTTTGCTTACATGAGGTCAGAGATAACCGCTACCAACCAATCGGAGGGGGTAGTGAGGTGGTTAATCTGGACTGGAATACTTTCCTTGGTCCGCCTTTTTGGTCATCTCTAATCCATGATTTCAAAAACCAAAATTCGCGTCACGTTCGCTCTCCAGATGCCGGCCGCAAGACTCCCCCTCTTTTTCTTATTTTTTCGAGAAAAAAAACGTAAAAAGAGACCCGAAGAGATATTGGTTGCATAGAAGCCATGGTATAGGGAATCCGTGATTAGATACCAAAGTATTATCGTTCTCTTTACTTTTTGTTTCGCAACGTAAGATTCAAAGAAAATCTATTTGATCATATCTTGCTAATTATTCGGCGATGACCAACAAATTGCATAATAGGGAAAAGTATATATAGCCAAGTGTTACCGCAATCAGTAAAGAACTCTTGAAAGTGACAATAAAAGAATCATAAGTTAAAATTCATATTCGCTTTTGTCACCTCTTTCATAAAGGCTTTATACCCTCCTACCTCAGTAAGTTAACAAAATTAAATTAAAAAAAGTTTAAACGTACTTGAAGATTGTTTACATAGTTTAGTAGTGCGTAGGCGAACGTGCTGAAAAACGTTAAAAATTGTTACTTTACTTGAATTTAGACGGGTTTTTTTCCAAAAATCGTCGAAAACTTTGTTAACTTACTTAGTGTTAACTTACTCAGGTGGTTATTTGAAAGCTAAACACGCTTCACTATCATGATGAACCGAAAACTAAACTCGTCACAGTCTGATTAGGACAAAACTCCACCTTTATTTGCGTAACCTTCAAACGGCAGAAAAAAACTGAAATTTGTTAACTTTATTGCAAACGAAAGTTTGTAATTTTTCCCCAATTTCAGGTTTCTTCGATTTGTTTATTCTAACTATGAATTTCTAATAGTATTATCCGAATTATTTTGTCTTCGAGGATATGTATTCCTAGTCTAATGGATGTTAGGACGGTTTGTATTTTGTCATCTAAACTTGACGCCACTTGACGAATAAGCGCCCACTTATTAGCGTAATATGTTTTGAAAAAGTGTAATTTAAATTGCGAGACTTTGGAGATGGTGCTTGTACAAAAAATGTTTGGATGACGCAAACCGTTTCACAGAACTACAGGCGGTACGATGCGTATCTGCACCGTGAGGACCCGATAAGAGACTTTATGCTGATGTGGGCATTAAGACATGAAATTAAAACAATGTTCAGTTTTTTTTCTTCTTTTTGATAAATTACGCAGTTGTATAAACAGCTATAATCTACAGAATTGATAAACTAATCGCGCGATTTAGCGAGATTGTATTAGATTAGACTTTTTTTNGTGAAAATGTAGCTCATAATCATCACAAAACGTGTGATTTCGTAATCAAATAAATTTGGTTCAAAATCAGACAAAAACGAGCTGACGGTTTGTTAAAAAACATTAATTACAACACAAAGTAGACGAAGTAAAATAGCCCCAATTTAACAAAATGTTGAATGTTGCAACATGCTGGGCCATTCACTCTCATTTTGAATTGTTCATCGCGACGGGGTTTTTCTTTGCAAAATGTTTAGTCGGCCTACTCACATCACTTTTTTTCATATTTCTTAGTTTAGGCTGTGGTATTCGATGAACCAGGAATACCCGATTCTGCTTTTGTCCTATCGTGTGTCAAACCTCATAATTTGTCCAATTTTTATTCTAGGAATCAAGAGCCATCGGGCAAAGTATTCCATCGATTTTATCTTTGACACACGATACCTTTTTTGCAAATTTAGTAGGAAGTGTCTAGAATTTACCGCGAGTGCATTACAAAACTGCCCAATTCGCTTACGCACAGCCCAGTTATCTGAAAAACTTTTTTTGGATGAAATTGTCTGGTAGCTTAGCGGGTGAAGTGTAATGGCAAGTTTCAATTTAAACCCGAAATGTGGAAAATTTTTGAAATTGCTGAAAATGCGTATACAGGGATAAAATGGATGAAAAAACCGTTAACGTGCTCAGTTTTTGTGTTTTCCTTTTTTTCATCGCTACATGCGTAAAATTTTTATACCATCATACCGATTCGGTATCATTCAAATTAATTTGTTTCTTTTAATAACAATTTGGTTGGAAATAACGAAAACCGCCAGCTTTAACGGACTTTTAATCAAAAACACAATAGCATAACTAAAAAAGTTAATTGTATTTAGTCTGAAATGAATATACGACACGTTTATCTAAGTATGAAATGTAATGGCTATGTATGAAACATATATCAGTTCAGAAATATAATATACAGGCAGTGTTGAGGATGGACTCTCAAATAAAGATCAGTTTTGAAAGAGTATATATTCCTATGAAACAATTGAACCTGAATAAATGCTTCCGGGAATTAATAATGAAAATTGAGCACCTGATAACGGTGATCAAAATTTTGAATTTTAAAAATATTTTATTCAGTAGTCATAGTTAAGTTCTACGATAAATACAATAACGTTTCATCAGTAATGGTGCAAAAAAAAAATCTAGACGATCGTTTTTAAACGATCGCTAACGAAATAGGTTATGTCAATTTTAGTACACATGAAGTAAAGTGGCCTTGTAAAACGGTCCGATAAGCAAGCAGGGGGTGTACATATAATTTCAAGTCCAATCTAATGAATCAGATAAAAAGTGTACGTCCGTTTCTTTTACATGCGTACTTTACGTCGGTTAGTGTTATCGTTCGTCGTCCGGCGTGCATACAGTACACGATACAACAATCCAACATTCTTTCCAAGAACAGTCTCAAGGATGTCCGAACCTCTTTAGAGAAAAATTATTTAATTTTTGAGCAACACGTTACAGCATCGTTGATTTATCGTGAATTTTGTTGTCTCCGGAATCTGACGGAGAGATACAAAAACTGTTGTCAGATATAAAAATCAGTGTGAACTTCATACTATGAAGAACATTTTCAAAACGAATTCTTAAGTTTATGTATAGGGGGTCGCTAAATCATGGTCGGTTTAAGGGTCAAAAATCGACCTTTTTATGGCGACTCAACCCATATTTGGCGAACCCATAATTAGGCTGTTTTAGTGTTATTACTTTATGTAATTATGATTTTTTGCGTTACATATTTGATTTTACCCATGTGAAGATTAAATGTGAATGTTTTCTTACAATTTTAATGTATTACATTTTCAAGCGGATCAAAAATTAATAGCAAAGGTCCATGGGATTCCCATGATGGGAACCAATAGTAAAATCAGCGACCCTTATTTCGAGCAAAAATATTTTTTGAAAGCGACCCTTATTTGCGACCCCCCTGTAGTACCCCCCTGTAGTACAAATTTTTTACAATACCGACCCAATAAAAAATACGAATAATTAATTCCTAAATACGAGTCCCAAGTGGCATATAATCCGTGGAGGACGTGCAAATTTTTACTAAAAACGCCTTTCAGGCCATGTAAAAAACAAAAGACTCCGAATCGTTACTAAATGACGTCATGACCAAAACGGTTTAATGAAATCGTGAAAAATAGTTACGTTACGTGTATGAATATAATTAACCTGGATAAACGTCTTTTGAAATTCTTCTTGCGCCTCCTCGACGAGCTAGTCGTTTGATACAGAAATCGGATATCCCTTTAAAAGCTTTGGTATCGCGCTTTATCTTTCGCGAAAAGTCTTTTGATCTGCCTTTCAAAGATTTTTTATTCCTTGCTGGAATTTCTGTTTGTATTTTGGATTCCTCAACTCTATTATTGTTAAAACTTGACTCGTATTTCGAATATCTGATGCTGGTTAAAATTTTTTTGAAATCAATTAATGATGAAAAATTAAATGATTTTCATGTACAAAACTATTTCAACCAAACCCAAGTAAGTTTTTAATTCCAAACTGACGAACTTGGTCAATTTTTGGCATAACAACAAATTTGACAAAATCTTTCAAGAGACGGGTCGGTCCACTGGCTTTCAAAAAGTCTCTGCGTTTACGAACGATTTGACGGTGTTCTTTTTCCCAATCAATAGTTTCTTTGTTGGCGTCTGTTTGAGCGATTTTTATTTCGATATCCAAGTCAAGTGATAGTTCAACTGAAATAAATTTGTTTCAAGTTCAAAATTGAGATATAAGATACACCACCTAACACGTTATGTTAACAAAGTTACATTATGTTAACACTTTTTTGGATTTAATGAACCCCGTTTTCCGCCCACGCCCTAACACGTTATGTTAACAATCGCCTACGTCTAAACTCATTATGTTAACAAAGTTACATTATGTTAACAGTTTTAAGTCACGTTGTATGTGAGCATTTTTTTTTTAATTTGATAAACCTCGGTTTCCGCCCACGCCCTAACACGTTATGTTAACAACGATAAGAAAGGCCAGTCGTTTCATTAGATATTTCTATAATTTCTCTTCATAAGTTATGAATCATAACTTAAATGGTATCGAGGTAACTTAAATGGTATCGAAGTTTTTTGGTCGATCAATTTGACAACATTAATAAAATGAGATAAAAATTGAATTGCGCAATTCCGAGATCTAGAAAAAACAACCCTAAATTACATTATGTTAACAAAAGGCCCCTATATTACATTATGTTACCAACAAAAAAAAATTTCCCAACTTTTCCGCCTACGCCCTACCACATTATGTTAACAAAGTTACATTATGTTAACAGTTTTCGACGTTTAATGGTGTTAACATAACGTGTTAGGTGGTGTAATTAATAAATTGTGAGATATTTGCATATTTTATTTGATTTATTTTAACACTGGTTTTAATTAACGTTTGACATACCTCACGGGCCATAAGTTATGATCCACAATTCATACATTTTTTTATGAATTTTATACGGTGCAGAAGGTAAGAGAAAATCATGAATTTATCAAAAAATGGGGAACATGTAAGATAACGGAGTGTAGAAAAACGGCATATTTTTTTTTATATATACTTTTGAGATAATAAATATCTAAGGACCGGTCAACAGGTTTGTTTACAAATAAGACCCGAAATTAAAACAAAACTTAAAAAAGTTATCTTTTATTTTTTTAATCAATTGGTTTAGGCCTGTGTGAAGTTATGCACTATCAGCAAGTTTATTGGTCTAAAAATTCCAGAAATGTTTTATGCTCAAAAATTGTGTTCGAAATTGAATCATACAAACATAAATCTCTCAATTAGTCTAAATTTTGTCAAACTGTTTTTACGTTAATTTTTTGCGTTAATTTTTTTACGTTAAATTTGAACAACAAATTCATCAAAAAGGTCTGAGCAAATGATCAGCCATTGATCAGCGTTTCTTTAATAATGATGTTTAAAATTATGAACAGCAGACATTTTTTGGGTTTCCGGACAGTGAAGTTTGTAAACAACGCTACTGACCCGTCCTTAATTAAATGTTAACGGCAATGGGACCTTTAAGACTTTTCCGCGGGCTCGGAAAATTTTTTTCTAAAAACCATCCTATCCAATCTCCTAGTCACAATGAACATAAATTGAGCGGCGTTAAATCGGAACTCACCTGGCGCGTTAAAAAACTATTTTAAACTACAAACCTAATATTTTCCTGGTGTAGGCGATAAAGATTTTCTCTGACATTTGTTCATCGTTACTTTTTGAAGCAAGGCTTTCAACTAACAGTGCTTTTAGTTTGCTGAATTGGTAGTACTCCCTTTTTGATAAAAGATCTATGCGGAGAATGTTCATGACATTGTTTTCAATTATTTCAAAAATAAATAGATAAAAGTTTGACCGTGAAATGAATGTGTTTGTATTTGCGCAAGACAATGCGTTGATGAATCTAGATGAAGTTTGATGATCGTCGTGATTGGCTCAAAAATTATTTGTCCTCACTAAGCAGCCAATCGTATCAAATATTTCAACAGTGTGGTATTTTATTTGTTCCCTAACCTTTAGACACACATTAATTATCTTCCAAGCATTTTTTACAGTTTTTGATTGCATTATGGAAAATACAACTGGCACCAAATAAAAGGCCCCATTTTAGTTATCCGTCGTTTTTTTCAATATGATCACAAATATGAATACAATATACGAGTACTATCGAGGATAAACCGTTGACACGGGAGTTAGGAAGTGAATTTTAAGCGAGGCCTTATAGGAAGGTCTATTTTGTCCCATAGTCTTTTACCAACGCAAAACGTGACCAATGCGTCACTGCGTAGGCTGAAAATCCAACCTGGAATTCAGATTATCAAAATGTCTATCCAAACAAGGGCACGCCTATTTTTTACTTATGTTTACCGAACCTACAGAGAATAGCAAAACGTTAGAACGCCACATTTTTGAAAATATGGGTGACTCCCACTTTTTAATTTTAACTCCCAGGGGGAAGTGCGTGTATATAGACACACAACTTGTTTTGTTCGTCGATTTAAGGAGGCATATACTAAGAGGCCCCGTAGGGCAAAACGGGTATTGCTGACCCCCTCAACTTTTCGAGAAAATTCGATTGACAGTATTTTTGCGTAGGTTGGAGATTTCAAACAGCTCTTTAGGGGGCCCTGGGGGCACAAATCAATTTCTGAATAGTCAGTTCGACTTAGTTTGACGAGCGCTACAACTTGCTTTTACCATTTTTTTTTTTAATTATTACGCATTATTGTGAATTTTTCAAGTGTGTGTATACACGCATTTTCCCCCTACGGGTTCCCAAAAATTCCTTCCCCCTGAGAGTTAAGTATTGAAAAAAAACTCGACTAGTTCCTCCAAAAGATATGTGCAGTTTTATTGAACCCTTGATTGAGTTCTAAAATCTGAACTCTAAACTTCT
>SCLG01000010.1:1278443-1295015 GCA_004367875.1 Oikopleura albicans | reverse complement strand
CTGCTGGAGCAACTTATGTATAATCGAACTTTTTCGCCAAATCATAAAAATTCATGCCGGGTGACGTCAATGATGGATCTGAAGAGTAAATTCCGTGACAAACTCTATAATTTTGATTTTTCGCGTATAATTCACAAACATTTTTTTTTTCGCGTACTTGCCATGAGCATGCATCATTATAATTTGCCTCAATGCGTTTCTAATGACGCCAAAATTGAACCTTATTTTTGCCCCAATTTATGCATGATTTGAAAAATGATTTGTATGTGCCAATATTAGCCTGCTGTTCCGGTAAAGTTCAGACTTACAGCGGCTTGACGCATTAGTCGATTAGCGTACAACGTGAGTTACATTTTTAAAAAGAGCTGCATTTTTCCATAATCTTCCCGCCTTACCTGCGCATGATACGCCAGTATCAATATTTGACAAATTAGTTAACCCCCTGCGTAGTTATCCGGAAGGTTTCACGAAAAAAAACAGCCAGATAACTGCGCAGGGTGCCGGACAATTGCGCATGTTGCCGGGTAACTGCGCAGGGCGTAAGTGGAATAGGGGACAAAGATTTGGAAACAATACCCACCGTATAACAGCGCAGAACGTGGGCGGAAAATGGGAAAGATATTTGGAAAAAAAAATTACGAGATAAAAGCGCAGAGCGTAGGCGGAATGTGGGAAAAATGTTTAGGAAAACAACCTACCGAATAGCATCATGGTAATGCATGAGGACTAAGTGGATGCTGGATAACTACGCAGGTTTTTTGTTGTTTTTTTGCCCTATTTATGTTTTGTTGTTCAAAATATCCCGCTTCTAAGAAAAAAATTCAATCTTGAAAAATCCGACAGCCAACCAAAAAAGTAATTGCCTTAAAGGTTCACTCTCAAAAACGAAAATTATTTAACGTGATAATAGTGAGGCGAAAAAAGCTAATGGGCCAAAGCTACTTCCGGCGTTTTATTTCACACGTAATTTGGCTCAATTTTCTTGACACGCCGCAAAACTTATTATTTCTCTGTCGCTTATCCGCCCCTTATGCTGATCAGACCATAAAGTGGATTTTTAGTGGAAGAAACTTGTCAAGGGAACTAATTCGCGTTTAATAGATTTGGTCTGCCCTAAAATCCCGCGAGCGAAGCAGAAGGTCGCGAAATTTATTCAATTAGTACAACCAGTTCCAAATGTGATTAAATCCGGCCCTTTATGTTTTAATTTTTAAACATTCGGTCTTATAATATTTTGTTTAGGTATGCAAACTGATAAGCTAAGACGATTTTTTTTTTTCGCATTTTTCAAACGGTAAAATAAAACATTTTACCAATTTTTGTCACAATGGTAGTTGCCAAATCGTTTCCGGTTTTTAAACCGATTCAATCGGAATTGGCCGTCAAAACTCGAAATTGTTGACGGATTATCATGTTTTTATGTTGAAAGAAAATTTACATTATATCGGTTCAGTATCATGAAAATCGGCCGAACGTTTCTAGTTTACCGTGTCGGCATTTTTCTTTTGAACTTTGGTGTCCGGCATTCTCTCCTCTTTATCAATGCGGCATTTGTAAAGCGGGGCACCCCAGTTCCAAATAAAGAGGGGAAAATTAGTCTTTATATCATGTTAAAATATGCCAACACGGTATACTAAAAACGCTCGGCCGATTTTCATGAAAATCAACCGGTACTGGCAAAGTGAAAAAAAACTTTCTACGAAAGTTTTTATCTATAATAGATATAAATTATTTGCTCTCAATTTGCGCTCAATTTGCTCTCAAAAAAATTTATTTTGAAAGTAGGGCAGTATAATACGCTTGTAAGTTTATTTTTAAGGAGTTCATGAAGTTTTCAAATATGTTTATTAAAAAATGAATTCAAACATGATATACTCGAAAGTAATTTCAAAATAAAAACGTTCATTAACATTGGAAAGCATTAATTGAACGCTCGAATTTTACAATTATAATTTGTAAGTTCACCAGCGACACGTGCCAGGTTACATGAATCAGGACTTATAATTTCGAATTCCTGTTTTAAACTCAGTATAATATTAAATACAAACGGTATAATTAAAATACATTTGAAAAGAAAAAAATGCAACTGAAACCCGTACAGGCAACGAAATTCATTTGTCATTCGGGTTTGGTTTTAATTTGATATAGTTTATATCATAGTTAGATACACTCTTTTCACAAAAAAATGTTTTGTAACGTAATAATGGCCAGATAACAGCGCAGGGCGTAGGCAAACTGTCTGGAAAATTCTCGGCCGAAAACGTTCATATAAGAGCANACATTTTTGCCTCTGAGGGAAATAAGGACCATCCGGTGTACGGTACACCGTGTAGCCACATTTGGGCAAAAATATTCGCATATGAGTTTTAGCGTATTCGCAGACAAAAACAAATATTTTTCCAAGTCGGTCTTGACAAGTCCCTAAAATATTTCCCCAAATTGGAAATTATTTCCAAATATCACTCAAGTCATTCTCTCCGTTTTCGCAATACTCAATTCTCTCCGTTTTCGCAATAGTCAATTCTCTCCGTTTTCGCAATAGTCAATTCTCTCCGTTTTCGCAAGTTCCAAATTGAGCAATGATTTTTTGGCTGTGTCTGGAATACTCTAAAGTTGACTTCCATCAAAAGAGGTTTTACCAATTAACCTAACTAGATAATATTTTATCATAAAATTTTGAGCGTGCGACTTTTAATTGGTCTGAATGTCTCTTGTACATGAATCCGAATTATGTAATTCCCCCGCGTAAACCATAACGTTTCATGGCCTACACACTAGGCTTTATTATTTTATTTTTGCTCGTGTGATGTTTTTTCAAAAAAAAAACAAAACACGAAACGCTCCCCTTCTTGTTACAGTTGGAGTGGTAACGACTTGGCACTTTCGTTTCCGATTTTTTTTTGTCAAAAACTGTCAACTCGTTCCGAACTTTCACTTCGTTCCGTCACTTTTCCCGTTTTTGCCCATTTATGCCAAAAAAAAAAGTCCGAAAAAGTGTCACTTCGTTCCGAACTGTCAACTTGTTACGTGTCAACTCGTTACCACACCAACTGTATATAATTGATGTTTTTGTCATGAGTTACTGTTGTTTTGCCGCTGTTAAACATGGGCAATTTTAGCTTCATAAAATGACGATACTTGTAAAAGATGTAAATCATCGATGTCAATAATCGCGTGTGTTAAATTCGGCATCCCCAGGTGCAAATAGTTACGGACTTATCCCCTTGTTACTGGTGAGAAATGCCACCAATCAACCACCAAAAATTCTTCAAAGATACTTTCTTTCTCGAATGCGGTACTTAACCCCGCTTTTAGTTTCAGTTTTTGAGAAAAAAACGACGTTTTTTACGGTTCAATGTTCATAAACAGTAACAACGTGTCTGCCGTAAACATGATGGATCATGATTTCGAAAAATAATTACAAAAAAACAACTGGTTGAACTGGCAAGTGGAATGTCACGGTTGTTGATGAATGTGTTTTTTGTATTTATAATTGTAGCGGTTGTTGCTAAATATAACGGTCGATTGAACCATCGTTGCGTTAATAAAATGAAGTTTACCGTTACTAACTTGTGATTATTGTAATAATACAATTCAGGGGCACCGGCTGAATGTTTGTAAAATGCAAACTGAAAAGGGTATAATTTATATGATAAACTACATCGTCTGCGGGTTTATCCGGCCACGTTGTCCGCTCGTATTTTCCAAAAAAAATTTCGGTTAACCCGCCCATGCACTGTAAGGTCATCCAGCTGTCGGCCTATTACCACTTCGTCCGATAACACCGTAAAGATTGAGACTTAGGTTATTGACAATAACCTAAGTCTCAATAACTTATTGTTGTTCATGTCCAAGTGTTGTACGATTACCTTTTCTCATAATGCAAAGTTAATCCTAGGGGTTAATTTAAAAATAAAGTAGAATTGGAATATTCACACAATAGACCAGTAAAGGTCGGACATTACAACCTGACGACCATATAATCTGTCTAGACTTAAGGTGACAAAAATTAATCTAAAATCTACATAATCTCTGACATAATCTGTATTGCGGATGACTATAAAATCAAGTCAAAAGTTTTAAACACTTCAAAGGATAATTTTTAAACAGGGAATGAATTTGTGGCACTCACTTTTTGCCTTTTGTGTCGCATTCGATAAATCCAAACAGCCTGTGGTAAATTCCTTAGAAAATTTTATGACGCAACTCCGAGTATTCCAACAGCTAGGGCTCGACAAGAAAACATAGTACAGAGAGGTGCATATTAAGGGTCGGTTAACTATTTTAATCCAGAGTTAGGCAAGATTAGTATTGCTACTGTAAGTTATTATAATTTTCACGACAGATTTTTGATTTTACCAATTTTAACGATTAAGATTTTTGCTTTATTCCGAGCCCTCTTATCAGACGCAAAATTTTTGCTCCAAAAACTACAAAGAATTGTTTTCCACAAATGCCGCAAAAGGGGACATATCTAACTATGTGAAAAACTGCGGGAAAATAGCATCTCAAAACAAAATGCGAGGAAGAATAGCAAAAAATATGCAACGTTCACGGCAATTAAATCATTATAGACTGTAGTTTCATCCAAAATACTCCGGTATACCGGCATGTTTCGCTGAATTTTTTTGCAATTCTTGTCGGTAAAATAATCCAATAAAATAATTCAATAAATCAACATCGCTTTAACTTCAAAAAATGAGAATAACAGTCCTTATGCTCAATACGGACGATTTTTTCCAATACTGACTCTTTTTTTGAAAAAATGTCCCCAAAAAAATCGAAAAATGGATNAACTGCGGGAAAATAGCATCGCAAAACAAAATGCGAGGAAGAATAGCAAAAAATATGCAACGTTCACGGCAATTAAATCATTATAGACTGTAGTTTCATCCAAAATACTCCGGTATACCGGCATGTTTCGCTGAATTTTTTTGCAATTCTTGTCGGTAAAATAATCCAATAAAATAATTCAATAAATCAACATCGCTTTAACTTCAAAAAATGAGAATAACAGTCCTTATGCTCAATACGGACGATTTTTTCCAATACTGACTCTTTTTTTGAAAAAATGTCCCCAAAACAATCGAAAAATGGATACTTTATAGCAATTCACCTCAATACGGACTCTATTCTCGAGAATCAAAAAAAATCCGGCTTTGGAAGGAAGGACTCTTATGCACAACTGGCAGCGTTGAGCGCTAGGGTGCGATGGCCAACGCCTATCCAACGCGTTGGGACCGTTTCGAAAATTTGGAATTCATTTGGTTAAGTAGAGACGGAGTAAATTACTATTATAGACTCTGGTACCCTACAGTAGTTAACAGTACGCAAAGTAATGTAATGTCTGTTAAGTAACATGTTCATATCAACAATTTTGTATCTAAAAATTTGTATTTTTTCTCGGAGAACTTCCGCCGACAATGTTTATGTATCATATAAATTATATATGGCAAAACTGGCACAAAAAAAACTTCCGCAAAAAATTTAACAAAAATAAGCACTTCTTGATGAAGTAACCAAACGACGAAAAAAAAATGTTGAAATTTTCTGTGAGATGCTTGGGTGTAATCAAACATGTATAAATGTTCACGGCCGTTCAAGTCTGTAAACCTTCAATGATGCACTCGAGTGAATGTTTGTCCAGGCCAAGCAATCCGCTTTTAGATTACAGTATTAGACCACCATGTTGAAGAAGATTCTTACCAAATTCTTTACCGCTTTTTTTCAAGTCGCTGAACAAGAAGTACCAAATTTGATAACTGTTTTTACTGTATGTCATGTTGATCACCTCAAAAGGACTTCACGGTGGGAATATACACCGTGAATTGAACAGCACCGCAGTGTTTGGCAGAAAACAAATCTCGTAAAATTTCTGCGCGGTACGTTTTTTTTTGCCAGGTACATTTTATGAGAGGTAAATCTTCTTGTACCAACTGATGACCAGTTTCTCGTACTCGATAAACGGCGTTTTCAACCGCGGTTAACCGTTGTAAACAGTTTACATATTACCGGTACAATTTTATCGAAAGTATGATGATCTTAGGACCAGTCCTAGTTGCGGTTTACAAACCTTACCTTGTAGAAAATACTTTTCAAAACATTCTGTCACATTCCATTTTGTAATTTTTGTAGTCGATCTGTATCCGTTATCTACATCACCTAACCAGTTGTCTTTACAACTCTTTTGCGCAAAAAGTGTTAAGATAATGGCATTTTGTTACGATAATTGGGTAGGGCGTTTGGTAAAACCTTTTGATGTTTAGATAACTGGTTATTGGGGTATCTTAGGCCCTACTTTTTGTTATAATATTCCGAAAAACCCTGGTGTGATTGTTAATGTGGTTTTGAATCTGGCTGCGGTGATCAGTTTCACTTGTGGTTCCAAGAAATATTTAGCCGATAAAAGTTTGAGGAGTACTGTAGGATTGTGGCTGGTGTATTATCACGCGATAACATATACGATAACAAAGTACGTTAGATGAAATACGACTATGGGGCTAAGCGTACGCACAAATCGCTTCCTCTAAAACGCCACTAAAAAGCCCCTAAATTGTTATTTTGTAACCTCAGATGCTACTAGTAATATTATCAGAAAAAAAACGAAATATTACATTTTTTAACAGTTGGCAGAAAAAAAGATGCAGAGGTTTATACTTTTCTGAAGTAATTTAGTCCCATGATAAAAATTATCAATGAACGAGGAACCGATTACGTATGTTGTTAAATGACTTGCAGAATAAGTCGAAATGCGATAAGTCTTTAGTCAATTTTCCCCAAATTATCTCGTTTTTTGAGTTGTAACTAGGATTTACTGATTTGTAAAATTTCGTTCAACCATTTATTTGACACTAGAATTTTAATGATCAAAAAAGCCTATGTAGCACAATTATCTTAACAAAGATCACGCAACACCTAAATAAGTTAACAAAATTTGAGTGTAGAAGGGGTTAACTTACTTGAAGATTCTTAACTGAGTTGAGTAGTGCGTAGGCGGAAGTGCTGGAAAACGTGAAAAAACTCACTTGAATTTAGACGTTCTTTTAAAAAGTTGACCAAAATTTTTTGTTAACTTACTTAGTGTTAATTTAAGTAGGTAGGCGAATTTCACGCGAAACAAATGAATCAGATCAGTGAAGACAGTTTTAATTAAAAATTTTTATCACAATTTTTCATCACAATTTTTCATCACAATTTTTCATCACAATTTTTCATCACAATTTTTCATCACAATTTTTCATCTCAATTTTTCATCACAATTTTCATTCACAATTTTTCATAATAATTTTTCAAGAAATCTTTTGGCGGCTCCATGCTCGAACCTCCTCGAGACAATTTTTACTTATAAAGCTTTGAGTCATTTAGTCGCACTTGGGGTTACAAGTAAAATTGCAGATATTTTTTCAAATTGAAAAATTATGTCGTTTATCATATCTGAGGCAAAAAAAAAAAGTTTATCAGTGAACCAGAAACGGTTTAAGTCGGGTGATTATGGAAGGTTGCGTGATTCATAGGAATCAGATTAGGTTATGCACGTCAGTCGGACGCAATTGTTTTCTGGTGCTTAATTTTAGTATACAAGTTGGTTAAAAACAAAACAGACAAATTTGAATTGAACGACGTGTATCGATCAGATAAATAAGGATTGTGGCGAGAGTATTTAAGGATGCGCCATACCCAAAATTCTGAAAATTTGGGACTTAGAAAGGCACTCGTTTCTCTNGAAGAGTAGCTGGTAAAAAGGTAAAATGCCCTTTTATATGTTGTGGAATAGTCTCCACAAAAAGAAACGAGGCCGAGCGAGCCGCATACTAGACTTGTGACACAAAATTTCAAACTCCCTTATCGCCATAGGTCTTACATACTGTATGTAGCACAATTATCTTAAAAAGATCAAGCCACTGAATAAGTTAACAAAATTTAAGTGTAAAAAGGGGTTAATTTACTTGAAGATTGTTAACTTACTACTCACGAGTAGTGAGTAGGCGTAAGTGCTGGAAAATGTGGAAAAAAACCTGTTAACTCACCTGAATTTAGACTTTCTTTTTAAAAGTTGACAAAAATTTTTTGTTAACTTACTTAGTGTTAACTTAATTAGGTAGGCGAATTTCACGCGAAACAAATGAATCAGCGCAGAAAGTTTTAATCACGATTTTTCATTACAATTTTTCATCACAATTTTTCATCACAATTTTTCATCACAATTTTGCATCACTTGACGCTACAAGTAAAATTGCAGATATTTTTTCAATGTCGTTTATCATATCTGAGGCAAAAAAATGTTTATCAGTGAACCAGGAACGGTTTAAGTCGGGTGATTATGGAAAGTTGCGTGATTCATAGGAATCAGATTAGGTTATGCACGTCAGTCGGACGCAATTGTTTTCTGGTGCTTAATTTTAGTATACAAGTTGGTCAAAAACAAAACAGACAAATTTGAATTGAACGACGTGTATCGATCAGATAAATAAGGATTGTGGCGAGAGTATTTAAGGAAACGGCGGGAAGCCTTCACCAAACGATGGCAAATTGAAAAATGACAAACATAAAATGGACTTATTAAGTCAAACCATTTGGCTTTCATGTAGGCTGCCCAGGGTTAAAATTCGGGGGTTATGATATTAATTATTTTCATCATTTAAAAATTTGTGTAAGAACTGACCTGAGATCGTATTAGTCAATTGAACCATTGTTTTGCCCGTTTTGGACGTTTTTTCAATATAACCTATAAATTAGGGCCCATAAAACCAGTAACACAGGGTGCGCCGTTATGTTTCACAAAAAATTCGAAAAATAGTGAAACATAATGGCCCCAGCGGGAAAAAGTGAAACATAACGGCGCACCCTGTGTACAAATAATTCAGAACATACCTGTAAGTTTCCGTCCGAAGTTCGACTAATTACGGCTGCCCGACAGGATTATTTCTATTTGCAGCTTAATATCACCTGTGTTTTTGTGAGGAATTTCGTTAGCGCTAAAAATAGCCCCGCCAAGTCATAAATAAAAGCTGTCACGATAAGCCCTAAATGATGTTCAAAAAATAAATCAGTTTATTTTTGGCCTCAATCGGTTATAATCTGCCGCCTAATCCGTATTGAGCAAATCACCAGCTCAATTTGGCGATCTTTACATTGAAATCGTGTGAAGCATTGAGCCCAGTCTGAGTCGAGGGATAAATTCAAAACATAAAAATACTAATTTTAGATCTGCTCAGCTTTTTTTTCTTATTTTAGTTTTTTTCTCAGCCGAGCGGCTAAATCGGCGGCATTAAGCACGATTAGGGCCAGATGTATCCACCCCTCAGCGTTACGAAATACGTCACCTCCTGCTTTCATTTTTGGAGAAAAGCCATTTGAGGCATTTTGCTTTCCTCAAATGGCTATTATTTGATTACTTGTGTTTGTTTAAAGCTGTTCCGATGTGCTATCCTTAACAAAATTCCTAGTTTATTTGTAACAAAATTTATTTATACAAATTTTTTTGTTCCAATTTGAGTCAATTTTTCTGGAATGAATGAAATTTTGTTTTACGCTGTATTAATTTCTAGAATAAAGAACGGCAAATTTTGAGCTTTGACATACGATAACTAAATAGGTCTATACGATATTGCCTGCGGTTGAGGGACATTTCGAAACATAGCACCTTTTCAGCATTTTAAAATATGTGTATTATAACAGCGCAGAGAATAAATCATAAATTTTTTGACATACTATACATGCTTACCTTGTCGACTCAAATTTTCGAATTTTCGGTCGAGGTGTTACTTAGGCTACATTTGCCTTAGAAATATATATTTAATATTTTAACATCTTTCAACGAAATAACACTAAACCTATTTGGTTTTGTCAAACAAAAAACACGAGGATTCCAACCCAATCAGGCCGTTGTTATCAGAATTCTGGAGAATGTGGCTGCCCAATTGTGGCATGATAAATGCGTGAGATGAACTGAGACCGATACAGTATCTTCCCGGTTCGTTCACATTTTCAAGGACACATGAAATTCATTTTGAAGTTTAACAAAATAACTAAAGCACATAATATTCGTTCATTTAAGGGGTTTAAGATCCCTACCTGATATTCTAACATAATAGTTACCGTAGCTAGTTATTTGATCAAATAATGTTGACGTAAATGAACTAAATGATAAACATAATGGACCACGACGACATCAGAAAAAGCCACTTATGCGCATTTAATTTCCAGTATTAACTTTTTTTCCTCGACGGCGCTCTGTTGATTGCGGTGGACCAATAAGAATTGGGTTTCAGTAGATGTCAGATATACAATATTTTACAGACTGTAATTTTACTGAAAATCCACTGAGCAAAAAGAAATGTTTTCCTAGTTTCATCGTATACACCGGGTGCACAGTTATCAGGCGTCCAGTTATCGGGCGGGTTTATGTCCAGTTATCGGGCACCATGCGCTGTTATCGGGCACCCTGCGCATTGCTCTTGAATATATATGTGTATATATGACCACATTTCCCGCTCGTGCTGTTATCGGGCGGGTTTTTTTGCATATTTTTACCTCATTCCGCCTCCGCCCTGAGCAGTTATCGGGCGCCCGATTAAGATTTTTTGCCGCGAAACCCGCCCGATAAATGCGGTGTATATGTATTATATACGGTATATCATACACTGTTTGATGTAAATCGGACACGCTAACTTAGACCTTAACTCGCAGGAATCGAAATCTACACTATTATCAGTTCAGGATTATCTGCTACACGGGAATCAGCGCAAAACCGGTAATAATTATTTAATTGCCACGAACAAAACGTAATATTGTGATTTTAGACTTAAAACTCGAGCAAAATAAAATTTCAAATTTGCGATTTACTTGAGGGTCTGTAGATAAATTTTCGGTGCAGTCTAAAATAAATAATTCACTCCTAAAAACAAATGTAGACTGAGTTTTTAGACAGATTTTACATTTATTGCAGGTAACGTTTAAGGCAAAAATAAGTTACATGGAATTGAACAAATTGCTAAAGCATAACAGTGGTCAATTAAAAAATGTGTTCATCAGTACAAATTCGAAATATTTGAAAGTATTTATTACGAAGAAGTAACCGTTATCAAGGCAGTAAGAAGATTATTATGTGCGCAGAAAGGAAAGTATTGCGGTTTTCTCTAGAATACAGATTTAATTTGTACGGACATCGAATAAAATTTGAAATTAAGAGTGGGAACAAGCCTATTTTTCCCTCTTTTATAATATAGCCTGAAAGTTTTTTCTCAAAAATAATGTCGTACATTCTGCATTCTGGAATACCATAAATTCGAATTTTAACTCGAAAACATTTGAACGGCTAATTTTTCAACCTTTAAGGTCTCAACTATTCTTAAAAGATATTTAACATACAGTATGCCGCATACTGTATGCACAATAGAAAAGCCAGTCTTTGATATACAAAAACATGATCATTTTTTCTGAAAGATGACCGACTTTTGAAACAGCACATACCGTATAATTGATTCTTGTAGAATAATTTTTGGAGGCCAAAAGTGTTTAGTTATTGGGCCCATTTCGAATAAAAACCCGGGACCTAATGAGATTAACTTCTAAAGATGCACTAAAGTACATTCGGATGCTGGTGAGTTAAGACCCTAACATCATTTGGATAATTGTCAACATCAAGAAACTTCATCTGAGAGTTTGTTGTTTCCATCAGAATTCTAATCAGAATACTATTAGAAAAGTTACAAAGAATTTAGAAAATAAATACAAAAAATATTTTCTGGATGAAGATATTTCATTTTCCACATCAAAAAAAACAAGATTTTTCTGAAACTGACATGTATGATACAGCTTGACCAGAAAGAAGTGAGTTCGTTAGTCGCTAAAGAGTATTTATGGACTTCAAATTTAGAACAGAAGGGGACTTTAGCTCAAAAACGTTCTGGAATTGGCCTACCCCTGTAGTATTTTAAACTTGTGATTGGCTGGTCAAAATGTTTCATAAAAATTAAAAAAAAATAAATGTGTCCTAATTTCTCAAATAAAAAAAAATATAAAAAATAGAAATGTAGGAGATAGGACCGCATCAGTATTACAATTTATGATCTAACCTACGCGTCTTGATTCCCACCAATCAAATCCCAGCTCCATCACAGGCTTTTATCCAAAAATAAAGATTCCTTTATATACTATAATTTGTATACTATAATTTGTCAAATTTACTACATATTTCATCTTTTAGATCCTACAATTACTGTAGTACTACTGTAGTACAGTAGTGTGCGATTCAAAAAAGATTATATTTTTTTCATGAAAATAGTTTTGTTTCATCTAGAAAATACGAAGAACGCGCAAAATAATGTAAAAATATTGAGTTGTACAGCAACTTGTACTGTTGCTAAACAGATACAAAGAATTATTCTTCACCTTGAACGCTAAAGGTACGCTATAAAGCACTATTAAGCCTTACTCGCATCTAATGTTTCATTTCTCGACAATTTGGTCCGATAAATCCCGGTTTGCAGCGGCATGATTTTATACCGGTACTCAACCGCAAACAAATTGCTCCATTAGAGCAGCTTTCATCACTATCGTTTCGAATTTGTAACTCGTCACCGCGACACCATAACGGTAACCGCTGTAGGCCATTTTCATTTGATTCGAGATCAAACGTGTGATTTCGCCGCCGGTAATGTTTTGCCGCCAGGCGAATTTTTTCGGTTTGAACTTGAACCCTCAGCGTAAATCGATTGTCAAATTTTAACATACACTGCCAGTCATCTTGGGCCACGTTTCGGTCAATATTATGCAAAAATGGTGTGTGAAAGAGCAGCGAGACTGTTTTTGACGAACGGATTGGATTTATTTGACCAAGTCGCCCATTCCAGGAAATTGAGCGCTCTCGAATTCTAGAAAAACCGGTCTGGTGTACGTGATAGCCGGGATTGCTCAAGTCAATTAGCTGGAATTTGATTGGACGTCCAGCGTCATAGTCGGTCGGATCAAGCTCAATATCGACTTGGCATACTGCCCTGGTCAAATATTTTTCCCGTAATTTATCACGGGCACTAAGGCCATTGACAAATAATAATACAGAATACGCTGAAGCAGGGTTTGAATATTTTATCAGAAATTCTAGATTATCTAAAATATTTTTTTTTGATTCGAAGATGCATAGGCATGGCTGGAGTTTTCTCGTAATTCAAATTCATGCTTATCATACACCCCCTGCGCCGTTATCTGGCCGGAAATCCCGCTCCTTCCTTTATCTGGCCGGATTTTTGAGAAATAATTTTACAAAAACCCTATCTTTACATTTATTTTTAAATTGGCTTTTTTTATCATTTTTATCACTTTTTGGACATTTTAATTACTTTAAAATTTTTTTATTGAAATGGCCATGAGATACGTATCCCTAAATTGATAAACTACGGAAGAGTAGCTGGTAAAAAGGTGAAATTCCCTTTTATATGTTGTGGAATAGTCTCCACAAAAAGAAACGAAGCCGAGCGAGCCGCATACTAGACTTGTGACACAAAATTTCAAACTCCCTTATCGCCATAGGTCTTACATACTGTATATGTTAAGCACTGCGCCGTTATATGGCCTTTATTACGTAACAAAATGTTTTTTCGTCAAAAATGTTGGCCAGATAACGGCGCAGGTGGTGTATAAAAAAATAGTTTCAATAACATATTATCTAAACAACCAACCTAAAAACCCTTAAACATATCAAAAAACTAAGTTAAATGACAAATTAGTTTTTTTTCAATTCTCATATTTGACTTTTTTAATCTTCAAACCCTGACCTATTGTCCATATTGATTTTATTCCCATTGTAATTAAAATCAACTTTCTTGAATGAAGCTTGTTTCTTGAAGGAAGCTTGTTTTTTGATGATTTTGAAAATATTCGGTAGTTTTCGAAAAATAATACCAAAAAACTCTCTTTGAAATGTTTTTCACAAAAATGTTACTACTGATATATCGAAGTATAAGTTTATATAGATGTACTTTTTGACGCATTTTGCCGCGTCTTCCATGTTATAAGGGTGCGCTTGGTGAATCACCCTGTCGCTAGTCGCAAACGCTCGTTTTAACCTTTTTGCGTCACCCAAGGCCAAAAGTAAAAAAAAAACACTTTTTCTCATCTGATACGTTGCTCACAATATTTATTGTTCTGATTACTTCTGATGAATACCTGATGGTACAAAAAACAGTGGGAGGCCTTGTTCAAACACTTTTTCCCAACAAAAGAATAACGCGTTTTATATTTTTTACACGAATTTGAGTCATTTTGGCTTCAATCCCAACGAGATTTGGCCAATAATTTATGTAACTTCATAAATCAACCTCAATTCCGGATGTTAATTTTGATTTTGACGCTGATTAATCTGTTTAATTAATTGTAAATGATTTTTTTTAATAATTCGTATTGACGTAAATAAAACATATCCCACGATGTCCGACAATGGCCTCGTGGGTAATTATAAATAATAAAATTATATTTGTTGCAGTTTATTAACTTTAAATTAACTTTAAATTAAGCAACATTTACCCCCTTACTATTATAGTAAAATTTGTGTTTTTTAGTGTTTTAATGATTTCATGAAAACTTAGAAAAAAAATACATATCTGAATAACCATCAAACCGACATCACCACAATATTTTTAAGCTAATGATATTTTTGATAAGTGGAAAATTAAACCCCATTAGAAAGCTAGAATATTGTTCATTGGCATTTTTAGGTCAGTTAAGATCAGGGTTGTAAATCCCAACCTTACGCGGCGACCGTTGTGGCGTAGCTTACGCCGCGTAGGGGCAAAGGGTTGTATAGTTTTGTATGTCAAACATTCTGTATAAAATTTGGTCAGTCTTGGTATAGGTTGAGGACGAACGGGCCAATAGCGGCTTCCGAACCACCGCACCTACGTTGGAAGTGTATATTAGAGTAGACCCGCTAACGAGTTATCTTAACACCAGTTATCTTAAGAAAGTTGGGTTAGTTTAATAATTTTTATAAAACGTATCATAAATTCCACTTTAAGTGTTCCACTTTTAGATAATATCTAAATTAGATTATCAAACGTCCGACCAAATTATCTGAACATAGTTCAATTATCATAACACTTTTGAACAAAACAGTTCTTATTAAGAACTTCTCAAGATAACTGGTTAGGTGATGTAGTTTAGGTTTATTTATCAGCTTCGAAAAGTTATTTGTAGGTCAAGTATGAATTATACTGTATGATAAATATCATATTTGTTATTTGTCTTACTTTTTTTCAATCACAAATTCTTGGAAATAAGAAAAACAAGCTGGAAAAATTAATCAATAAAAAACATTTAGTTCATGGAAAACTTAAAACCAAAGTACTACAGTCTATGTCAAAGTCTACAGAGGACGATTAACCCTCATGAACCACTGCTACACACGGTGTGTAGTTGCGGACTTTAAATGGCTCTCATTTCTTATCGAGTTCGAAAATCCTCGGTTCGTTTTGACCAGGTAAATTAAGAGGTTAATTGCGATTTACAAAACTACCACACGTGAATTTTGGAGAAGTCGAAGTNGTGTAATCAAACATGTATAAATGTTCACGGCCGTTCAAGTCTGTAAACCTTCAATGATGCACTCGAGTGAATGTTTGTCCAGGCCAAGCAATCCGCTTTTAGATTACAGTATTAGACCACCATGTTGAAGAAGATTCTTACCAAATTCTTTACCGCTTTTTTTTTCAAGTCGCTGAGCAAGAAGTACCAAAATTGATAACTGTTTTTACTGTATGTCATGTTGATCACCTCAAAAGGACTTCACGGTGGGAATACACACCGTGAATTGAACAGCACCGCAGTGTTTGGCAGAAAACGAATCTTGAAAATTTCTGCGCGGTACGTTTTATGCGAGATACATCTTCTTGTACCAACTGGTTACCAGTTTCTGGTACTCGATAGACGGCATTTTCAACCGCGGTTAACCCTTGTAAACAGTTTACATATTACCGGTACAATTTTACCGAAATTATGAGGATCTTAGGACGAGTCCTAGCTACCGTTTACATACGTTACTTTGTAGAAAATACTTTTCACAACATTCTGTCACATTCAATTTTGTAATTTTTGTCGTTGATCTGCATCCGTTATCTACATAACCTAACCAGTTGTCTTAATAACTCTTTTGCGCACAAAGTGTCAAGATAATGGCATTTTGTTACGATAATTGGGTTGGGCGTTTGGTGAAACATTTTGATGTTAAGACAACTGGTTATTGGTGCATCTTAGGCCCTACTGTTTGTTATAGCGTAAGGATAGGTATCCTAAGTAGCCTCTACGGCCCTTGCTGCGTGCTTGTGCTGCTTCATACCTGCACGGAAAGCACGCGGTTATGGTTGTAACGCTTAACCTAAGGATGTATTCGGTTAAGTCCCACAGTATCCCAATACTAAGCCTAACTTACCCGAGCGAGGCGGCGCGTGAAATGTGGCTTGGTGCCAACATATACTCGCGCCCCGTCGCTCGAGTGTAACCCGAGCGAAGCTTCGCTTCAAGCGTAACTTACTCATCCGCCCGCGCTGCTATGCGTAATAGCCGCGCGCGGTTGAACTG
>SCLG01000010.1:1248274-1259540 GCA_004367875.1 Oikopleura albicans | reverse complement strand
AAAATAACAAAGCGTCCCGTAATCATGGAGATATAATATTTTTTTGTCGAAACGGCCTTTCTCCGAAAACCCCACTTACAAAAATGACAATTTACTTGTGCCATTCTGCGTAAAACGAACTTTTTCAAGTGCCATACATTAGTCGAATCACTCCGCTGTTGACAAACCATCGACTGACAGGTGACTGATAATGGGAATGATTTTGTTTTATCTTTTTTATTTTATTTTATTTTTTTGACTGGTTCGTAAATATATTTGTGGTGCCTGGTGGTGTCATTTTGGCATCGAACGACTTCCAAGAAGCGGGATTGGATGATTGATTGTCGCTTTCCTTTATGTCTCATCCATTATGGCCTCCAGATGTCCTAATGAATAGCCACCCTACGTGGAGCTCATACATCTCGAAAAAAATAATAAAGCAAAGATAGGGGGTCCGTGGTTAAAATCGGGGAACTTCAAATTATTCTGAAAGTTTCGGCATCGTATTCAGCAGCTTCGACTGAGCAAAGAAATGTCGTTACCGAGAATGCCTTTTTTAACTCTTAAGGGTCAAAAATGGCAAAAAACAGGTTAATCAGAAAAAATAGATATTCGAGAAATCTAGGAATTGAAGTCCTCTGGGTTTTTTCTATAGGGAAATTAAATATAGTGCAAACACGTTAATACACCACATGCACCGTTATCTGGCCGACATTATTGCCGAAAAACATTTTGTTACGTAATAATGACGCAGTTTTTAACATGGCGCCCCATTAGGGATCGGGGACTGTAGTATTAAGAAAGGGCTTTCTGAAAAATTATTGCTCGAAATTCAGGCCAGAAAAAAGAACGAGCAAAAATTCCGGCCAGATAACGGGTGACCAAATAACGGCACAGGGACTGTAAAAGAAGAAATATATTTAGATTAATTAGTAACAAGAAGTTGTTTTTAATCCCATAAAAAAATCCTTTTTTTCCCAAACCTCATATCAAAATGAAAAATTGTTTTTTTTTTCACAATTTTGTATAATCTGTTTTCTTTATTTCTTCTGGTTTTAATTTTAGCCCAAACCACGAACACCCTAAGGAATAATTCCCAAAAAAGAACGCCATCTCTCTATCTTATTATAAATAGCAATTTTCAAGCTCAAAATCACCTTTCAAATTAGTACAAACTGGTTTGCGGACGTTCCAAAATTGCCACGTTCATCCTAATGGCGCCAAATTTAATTCAAGCTTCAATACCCCCCTTATTTTCGATAGAGATCGAAGAACGATCATAAAATATTCGGCGAGTTTGCTCTAAAAAGTAGAACTTCGTTCCGAGAAATAAAATTGTTTTAATTTAGGGTTTGAAATAAGGAAGCGTTTGGTAGATGATTTCAAAGAACGGGTAGGAAGATGAATGATTTTTCTCGAAATTACTAACTCCTAGGGGAGAGACTCTCCCGAATGCATACACAATCTATGCACACAACCGTTTTGTTCTCGACGTTAGGTATGAGGAGGCACCGTACAAGAAAATGGATATCGCTAAACCCACATCAACCTGTGTTGGAAGCGTTGGGCGTTGGAGAAATTTTCTTCCCAACGCGTTGGGAGCGTTGGCTAAATATTTCTTCCCAACGCGTTGGAAGCGTTGGGCGTTGAGGAAAAATTCAAGCGTTGGCCAACGCTCAAATTTTGTTCAACGCTTAAAAAAATAGTTTTCCACTTATCCGTTAAGCATCAATGTTGGAATTGTTGGGCGTTGGGGTGCGTTGGCCAACGACCATCGCCCAACCAACGCGTTGGGAACGTTGGGCGTTGGGAAAAATCCGATCGTTAGCAAAATTTGGAGCATTGGCCAACTTTTCCAACACTGCACATCAACTGGTCCGTTAGATTTCGTCAAAAGTTACGTTGGGCGTTGGAAAAATTTTGAGCGCCAACTTTTCGATAACGAATGAAATTTCTGACGAAAACGCTAATTGAGAAATCTTACTGTACAGTATGGGGGTAAAATCACGGGCTTCTCGCTTTCTCAAATTTTGTTTTTTAATATACGTAAAAACTAGAAAAGCGAGAAGCGCGTTATTATACCTCATACAGTATGACTCAAGTATGTATCAAGTTTAGACTTAAATGAAAGGGTCGACTAAAAAGGTCTAAAACTCTAATTATATTCTTTTCAAAACTTTCCAATATATCCACTTTATCCAATTATCTAAACGAAAACTACAAAAGTTCTATAAATACATTCAAATTTCATGCGTCATCGATTTCACTATTTTTTTCAACAATACCGCTTTTTACTTGATGCAATAGATAATTATAGTTTGTTGCTACAATAAAGTCTTTAACTCGATGTTGAAAGGAAATAATTGAATTATTTGACGTAAAAAGAGCGTGGCCAAAAGCGAACAACGCATTAAATGCAATTCTTTTTGGTACTTTTTTTTGTTAAAGTTATTTTTTTCGAGTGGTAGAATGCTATAATCCAAATAAACGTGTCGCCGAATACAATTTTTTTTGTTAAGTTGAAATGAGCAACTGCTCTCCGACTTAGATAAATAGAAGAATTATTTGGACTTGACGCGTCCGGTTTGGTCTCTTTAATTCGCCCAAAGGCAGACTTGCTGTCACACTCGGTCTAGTTGCATTTTTATTTATCGCCAGTACCCCCCGAAAATGTTACGTTTTTTTTTGTTAAAAAAATTATTTTATGAAAAATGAGAGCCAGAAAACCACTCCTGAGAAAGCCACTTACTGAACGAGAAACTCAAATTCCGCCAAATAAGAATGATGAAAAATGATGAGAGAATAATTTGAGAATTACGCGCGTTCGTGAGAATTTTACGCGCAATAGATTTACGCCCGAAAAATGAGTCAACAGAATAACAGCCGTCTTCAATTATGTTCACTCTTTCCGCGAAAGAGTTTTGCTAAGAAGAAAAGAAAAATAAGAAATGGACAGGTCAAATTTTCGAAAAAAAAACTGTTTTGCCAAAATGTTCGCCTAACCCTCGAGTACAGATGAATAGTTGCAATCCGCTGGTGTGTTTAATTTACTAGCTACAACAAGAGAAATTGGAAAAATATTGGAAAACTGGATGTTCTACAGTCTGTGCTTAGATAATTGTAATTTTCCTTCTTGTGGGCAGGTCTCAGCATAATAGGCTTTTTTTTGGCTCGGCTCGGTTTTTGAGCTGAGAATTTTTTTTTTTTTTGCCTCGGCTCGGCTCGTTCTACGTGATTTTTTTTTTGCCTCGGCTCGCTGTAGCTCAAAATTTAAAAAGCCCGACTCGGGCTCTTTGAAAATTTCTTTGGCTCGGTTCGCTACCGTTAAAATTTTCGCCCAAGCCAAGCCGAGACCAGTTGTAATTTCTGGCTCAGATCGAGCCAAAGCGAGCTAATTGTGCCGAGCCCTGCTTGTTGGTCATATTAATTTTAAAAACTACTTTTAGGAAAATCACTATTTCAAAACTGAACCCTTATTTTACTTTTTATCCTTGGTATCTAACAAAATATGAATAGTGTACACAGGGCGCAGTTATCTTGCGAACTTGGTCCTTGAAAAGTCGCAAGATAAGCGTTTTTTCGCAAGATAACTGCTCAGTGCATATAATTTAAATATTATAAATCCCGAAAAATAAAATTCTGAAAAGTCGCAAGATAAGCATACGCGCGGCAATTTTCGCAAGATAACTGCGCACCCTGTGTATTCAAAGTGCGCCTGTTGTTTTTTCCGGCGCTTAAATTAATAGTGTAAGTAATGTTTAAAGATGTAAGCAAATAAAAAAGCGTTGACAGACTAAAAGAAAAATTTTCGACACTTTTTTCGTTAACAGATAAGAATTATAAGACGTTATTTCGAGGTTCAAGTTATGCAGCATAACTTATGATTCATAACACAGTTTTAAAATGAACTCAGATGCATCAGATGCCGGCCATATCTTGAGTACTGTCTTGTTGAAATGGAGGTTCCATTGGTACTAAAGCTATTTGAAAGCTATTGAAAGTTTATATTTAACCATTATGTTGTAGTTATACCGAAAAAAGTTCTGGTATCAACAGACCCGTACCAATTACAACTTGTGTTAAAAGACGATCCAAAATGTCAATTACTTTTTCATTATATGTATGATTTGATCCACAGTCCTCGAACCTAAAACAGCTATGAAAAAAATAAACGAATTATTTGTTAACATATACCAGTGTTTACCAGTGTTACCAGTGTTACCAGTGTTACCAGTGTTACCAGTGTTACCAGTGTTACCAGTGTTACCAGTTGTTAACATATACTCAGTGGCACTGAGTGGTACGTTTCAGATAATTTTAGTAATACATCTCCTGCGCTGGTATGTTTACATTCGTCATGTTGCAGTTATTTTTTTCGCGAAATTTGCAAGATAATAGCGCAGGGGTTGTAAAATAATTCCTATCCGTATTTTTTCAATAATTTACGTTGAAATTTTAAGTAAAGAAAATGCCAAATTCAAATATGATTTAACAAAAGTTGTAACGGCCCAATCTACTTTGACTTTCATTACTTATTATTATAAATTATAATTTCTATGATTTAACTTTTAAATTAAAACATTATGTTGTACTTAAAATATCAATGTTGTACTTAAAATATCAAATATTCCATTATTTGAAGACAGTAAAAAATTATACAAAAATGATGAACTAAAACCTGAATATACCGCCTGAGGACCATTTTCAGATTTGACAAGCGGTAAGTCGGTTAAAGGTGAAGAGGCACCGCCGTGACCCAATCAAATCTCAACATAATAATATGCCTTTTTTGTTCAAACACTTAATGAAAATATCTATCATTTAACTATGCTTAGTTAGCTAAGCCATTATAGTACACAAATAAAAAAAACTTCAAAATAATCTGAAGTTTTTTTCTCTGCGAAAAGCGTCCCTAATTAGTGTAGCGACAATCCAAACTTAAAAACGGCAGGGACCGTAAATGAAAAAAACGCTTTTCTTCGTCATAAAAGTGTTCGTGAAAGGAGTACCGTCCGATAATCGGAGTAAAGACCGTAATGTGGAAAGAAATTAGTCTTATTTAACCTTCGTATTTTCTTCTCGGCTTATTCCCGGTCTCACACAATAAGCTCCCACCAAATGTCAATATGATTTGTTTTATAATATCGGTATTACCGGTAAAAAATTTTGTTAGAAAAGTACGTTAGTTAACTATAGTTTTTTTCCAAAATGTTCTTTTACTGAGCTGAGGAATTCCGTTTAGACCTTATTGCCATTATATTTTCAATTTATGATATAAAATTTGAGTTTAAATTTAGACCGACATGTGTCGTAATTTGTGGCATATTCCATTATGTTTTCAATTTTGCCTTTATGATTACTGTAAGAGTATTCCATGACAAGATAATGGCGTAATCCCTCCACGGTTTTAAAATCGTCGGAAATAAACAGTAAATAAACGCGTTTAAACGTAACAAATTCCCAGCTCGTGCGCTTATCCGGCCACTTTATTGCAGATTTTCCAGCTATACCGTCTACCCCCTTGGGGCAAATCCAGTAACTTGAGGGTTTATCGGGCCGGTTCGTGATGGCAAAAGTAGCCGGATAAATCCACATGGGGTGGATATAAGAGACCATTTTTTATGAAAGGCCAATCAAATCCTCCATTGTGCAAAGGTACACAGTTTTGGGAAAATGCCCCAATTATACGTTAGGTACAACCTAATAACACTAATATACACATGTACATCTTCTAGTAGTATTTGGTAAAATGCATCTTTAAGTGTTATCAGAGTTATAATTCGTTCTTTACTAGTACATAAAACCTGAAAAATTGTTTAAAATTGTTACAATTAGATTGAATCGATTGTGAAACTCTTTATTAAAGCCTGAAAAATGTGTAAAATTAAGTTAAAACTTGTGAAAAACGTTTTAAACCCTGCCAAAAATTCGGTACTTTCGGTTAAGTACTTTCGGTTAAGTACTTTCGGTATAAATTCTCTATTATTTTTATTTACACCACCTGAGTCATCCGCATGATTCATACTATTTCAAAAATGTCGAAAATAACCCTGCCGTGGATTAATTGATAAGAAAACCGATTGCCACGCATGTCAAATGATGATATGAAAACGTATTGAAGATGAAACTTACCAATTTAGCTCTTGCCTACTATTACTTCCCCATGACTTCCCAAAATGAACATTTTATACAGCGCCATTCTGACTGTTGCAAATATCTTTATTTTTTATATTATGTATTTTAAAATGAAATGCTAGTAATTCAAAGAATCTTAGTCTATAGTTGTGATTTTTCCTCGATTTATTTTATGATTTTCAGCCCTTTCCAAATTAGACTTCGAAAAAATTAAAAAATCCAAAAATAGACCCACCTGTCTGCTAGTTCACTGAAAGGTCAAATTTTTAATTATTTTCTCAAAAAGATCTATGCTACCTAAAACAAAAGAAGCTATCAATAGTTGTAAAGTACGATTTTATTATTTTGATAGTTCAATAACTGAACTTCAATCTGTTAAATTATTAAAAATGAAAACTCTGATTTCGGAGTCATAATCCGACGGAACCTCTTTTTTTAATGCTAAAATGGTATTAACTTTTTGAGAAAGACTGGATTATAATTTATCGATTCAAATGTACAGATATACACCACCTAACACGTTATGTTAACACCATTAAACGTTAAAAACTGTTAACATAATGTAATTTTGTTAACGTNGCCCAAAGGCAGACTTGCTGTCACACTCGGTCCAGTTGCATTTTTATTCATCGCCAGTACCCCCCGAAAATGTTACGTTTTTTTTTGTTAAAAAAATTATTTTATGAAAAATGAAAGCCAGAAAACAACTCCTGAGAAAGCCACTTACTGAATGAGAAACTCAAATTCCGCCAAATAAGAATGATGAAAAATGATGAGAGAATAATTTGAGAATTACGCGCGTTCGTGAGAATTTTACGCGCAATAGATTTACGCCCAAAAAATGAGTCAACAGAATAACAGCCGTCTTCAATTATGTTCACTCTTTCCGCGAAAGAGTTTTGCTAAGTAACGCTCAAGTACAGACGAATAATTGCAATCCACTGGTGTGTTAGATACAACAAGAGAAATTCGAAAAATATTAGAAAACTGGATGTTCCACAGTCTGTGCTTAGATAATTGTAATATTTTCCTCCTTGTGGGTAGGTCTCGGCATAATGGGCTTTTTTTTGCCTTGGCTCGCTGTAGCTCAAAATTTCAAAAGCTCGTAGCTAGGCTCGAAAAATTTCCTTGGCTCGGCTCGCAACAATTAAAATTTTCGCCCGAGCCGAGCCTAGCCAAATTGTAATTTTTGGCTCTAAGTGAGCCAAATGGAGCCAATTGTGCCGAGCCCTGCTTGTGAGTCATATTAATTTTATGATGTTAAACCTTCGGCTGATTGAAAATTTGCCACTCTAGACACTATTTTTAGGAAAATCACGATTTCAAAACTGAACCCTTATTTTACTTTTTATTTTTGGTATCTAACATAATATGAATAGTGTATTCAAAATGCGCCTATTGTTTTTTCGTCCGCTTTAATTAATAACGTTAGTAATTTTTGAAGATTCAAGCAAATAATAAAGCATTGACAGATAAAAACAATAATTATCGACAATTTTTTCGTTAACAAATATGAATTATAAGACGTTATTTTGAGGTTCAAGTTAGGCAGCACAACTTATGGTTCGTAACACAGTTTTAAAATGAAATCACAATCAGACGCAGGCCATATTTTTAGCGCATTTCCATTGGTACTAAAGTATTGAAAGTGCCGATTCAACCCTTATGTTCCGAAAAAGCTCTGGTATCAACAGAACCCGTACTAATTGCAACTCAATTACATTATTTAATGCGTCAAAGTATTATGTTTATTATTAGATCCACAGTCCTCGAACCTAAAACAGCTATGAAAAAAATAAACAAAAGGGTTTGAAAACATATGCATTTCAGATAATGTTAGTAATACACCTCCTGCGCTGGTATGTTAACGTTCTTTATGTTGCAGTTCGACCCGTTCGGTCTGTTACCGTTCGGTATATTACGAATGTTTTCGCGAAATTTGCAAGATAATAGCGCAGGGGTTGTAAAATAATTGCTATACATATTCTGTCAATAATTTACATTAAAATTTTAAGTAAAGAAAATGCCAAATTCAAATATGATTAAACAAAAGTTGTAACGGCCCAATCTACTTTGACTTTCATTAGTTATTATTCTAAATTAACTTTCTATGATTAACTTTTAATGTTGTACTTAAAATATCAAATATGCCATTATTTGAAGGCAGTAGAAAATTATACAAAAATGATGAACTAAAACCTGAATATACCGCCTGAGGACCATTTTCAGACTTGACAAGCGGTAAGTCGGTTAAAGGTGAAGAGGCACCGCCGTGACCCAATCAAATCTCAACATAATAGTATGCCGTTTTTTTGTTCAAACACTTAATGAAAATATCTATCATTTAACTATGCTTAGTTAGCTAAGCCATTATAGTACACAAATAAAAAAAACTTCAAAATAATGTGAAGTTTTTTTCTCTGCAAAAAGCGTCCCTAATTAGGGTAGCGACAATCCCAACTGAAAAACGGCAGGGACCTTGAATGAAAAACGCTTTTCTTCGTGATAAAAGTGTCCGTAAAATGAGTACCGTCGGATAATCGGAGTAAAGACCGTAATGTGGAAATAAATTAGTCTTATTTACACCTTCGCATTTAAATTCGTATTTTGTACTCGGCTTATTCCCGGTCTCTCACCAATTGTCAATATGATTTGTTTTATAATATCGGTATTACCGGTAATTACCGGTAAAAATTTTTGTTAGAAAATAACGTTTAATAGTTAACTATAGTTTTTTTTTCCAAAATGTTCTTTTACTGACCTGAGGAATTCCGTATAGGTTTGGTTATCATCATATTCAATATAATATGTTGAAGAATATGTTTTAGACCTTATTGCCATTACATTGTCAATTTATGATATAAAATTTGAGTCTAAATTTAGACCGACATGTGTCGTAATTTGTGCCAAATTCCATTATGTTTTCAATTTTGCCTTTATGATTACCGTAAGAGTATTCCATGACAAGATAATGGCGTATTATTTGGTAAAATGCATCTTTTATTAGTGTTATGATAACCTTTGTGTAATAATAACTAATTTAGTGTGATAATTCTTTCTTTTAAGATAATGTAATAATAACTATAATAATAAGTTATAATAATAAAACCTGAAAAAGTGTTTTCAATTAGATTGAATCGATTGTAAAACTCTTTGTTAAAGCCTGAAAAATGTGTAAAATTAAGTTAAAACTTGTGAAAAACGTTTTAAATCCTTCCAAAAATTGAACAAAAACTTTCAATTCTACCGGTAATTTACTTTCGGTATAAATTCTCTATTATTTTTATTTACACCACCTACGCCGTTATCTGGCCGACATTTTCGCCGAAAAAACATTTTGTTACGTAATAAGGGCCAGATAACGGCGCAGTGTTAAGATATAAATACAGGGCTTTTTGAACAACTTGAATAGTTAATTTTCCTTGACCTTCCTTAGTTAAGCCAAAATGAGGCATAATAAACTAAGCCAGCTATTGCGTAGTTACTTGAGTCATACCGTATGATTCATACTATTTTAAAATTGTCGAAAATAACCCTGCCCTGGATTAATTGATAAAAAACCGATTGCGGCGCATGTCAAATGATGATATGAAAAAGTATTGAAGATGAAACTTACCAACTTAGCTCTTGCTTACTAAATATTACTTCCCCATGACTTCCCAAAATGAACATTTTATACAGCGCCATTCTGACTGTTGCAAATATCTTTATTTTTTATATTATGTATTTTTAAAATGGAATGCTAGTATGATAAATCATCGAATCTGTGTTGACCTTTCCTCGATTTCCTTTATGCTTTTCAGCCCTTTCCAACTTCGAAAAAATTAAAAATCCAAAAATAGGCCCACCTGTCTGCTAGTTCACTCAAAGGTCAAATTTTGACTTATTTTCTCCAAAAGATCTATGCTACCTAAAACAAAAGAAACTATCAATAGTTGTAAAGTACGTTTTTATTATTTTGATAGTTCAACAACTGAACTTTACTCTGTTAAATTATTAAAAATGAAAACTCTGATTTCGGAGTCATAATCCGACGGAACCTCTTTTTTTAATGCTAAAATGGTATTCACTTATTGAGAAAGACTGGATTATACTAGTAATTTATACTAGTAATTTATCGATTCAAATGTTGTACAGATATAATTTAGATTTCATTTACAGGATTACAGTGGCTTTTTTTGCAAAGCAAAGATTTCATAATATTTTTAAATTTTTCAAAAACATTTCATATGTTATTTTGGCACCGACTAAATTGGTATCATGAAGTCTTGGTCGAAAGTATAAGAGGTCGAAAAGTAAAAGTGTATAAGTGAGAATTGGACGCAAATTTTGACCAAATATTGACATATATTTGTCAATGTTTGACTGGTCAAAAGTGTTAACGGAATAAGTCAGATTTCGACGCAAATTTGCGTCGAATTCTCACTTATACATTTTGACCTTTCCGCGTCTTATACTTTCGACCAAAAATACACGATACCAATTAAGTCGGTGCCGTTATTTTGTGTTTAATCAATTTTAATTAAAAAAAAATGCAAACAATTATATTCACGTTACTGAAACTACCCAGATCTCGTTATCTACTAATTTATTAACAGTTTTTCGGAAAACAAAATTTAAAGTTTATTTGTCCGCTGTATTATTACGTCACAATGTGTTAAATCTAAATACAATTTATCGCTTAACTGTCAAGTACGAATGTCAAAGATATAAATAAAATGTTCAAACAACTTATTTAGTGTTCGAGAATTTGAAACCTATTTCTTACGTTTCTGCATTTTGTCCTTCTAATTTTTGACTTTCATATAAGCAATTTGTCAAAAACCAATAGTCATCCAGATTTTCTCGGGCAATGACCCTTGTTGTTAACACCTGCGGTCCAAACAGGCCCTATTTGGTCTGTCCTTGATCAACCTATTTTCAACGAGAGAAACGTGCCAAAAACGTACTCGAAAACAGATTTTGTATTTTTTTAAATCTGGAATTAATATAACCCCAATGGCACTATCTTTCAAAAACAAATGACAAAAAACTAAAGATAGCGAAAAGTTGAAAGAAAATGGCGCGCTGTTTTACATAAAGTTCTTAAACAATAAAAGATAACACGCAAAAATATAAACCAACTTAGCAGTTATGTAAACACTAATACTGG
>SCLG01000010.1:1212132-1231051 GCA_004367875.1 Oikopleura albicans | reverse complement strand
GTTTTCCCACTAAATAAAACGCTACTTTCTTACAATTTCTCTGATCTTTTACAATCGGTCACATGACAAAATTCAATATGGAAAAAATGAAAATATCCCAGGATACCACCCATGTAAGATTGGCATGCCTACTACATTCGTTATCTTCTTAAACTGGCGGTCAAATTTGACTTTTGCTTTCATTTTGAATAATTTGGACTTAAAAAAATCTTACGCGATCGCGCCACGTCAAATGTGCGTTTTCTGGTAGCTTGGCGCGCGTGGCATTTTCTGGGTCGAAAGAGGGTCAATTTCGATTGCGTGTCACATTTACTTTAGAATAGTAAAAACGAGCTACCTAGCTCGTACGTAAGTATATTAATATTGCATCGGAATGCGAAAATTATCATAAACACAAAAGTAGATTTGGTAGATGATACCAGCGAGGAAATAGTATATTCATAACTGATAATGAACACGAATGCCCGCAAAAGGTAGAAAATAATTTACCGGATTATAGCGGTAAACAAATAATCTTGCAGTTTTGTCGTTGTATACGTGGCTGTCCCAAGTATTTTTTAGCTTTTTTGAAGCTATTGGGAAAAAAATATTTGGGAAAAATTTTTGGGTGCTAAAAATTTCAATTTTTTTTATTGGATTTCATCGAAATTAAGCTCGAATGAAAGCCGTTAATGCGCTGATCACGAATATACATATGAATTATCTCAAAAAGAGGCACAGCCTATTGTGTTATCCGAATACTGACATTTTTTTTCTTAGTATCGTCAAATTCCCTGCAATTACATGCTTCGCAGGAAATCGACCGGAAATGGATGAAAATTATACCGAAAAAATGACCAGATACTGCTTTAGTTTTGTAAATTTAGTATTATATTCTCAAAATGAAATATTCAACACACATTCTCATATATTCTGGAAATCGTGGGTGCTGATTGAGAGATATTTCAATTACTGTTACACTACCGGTTGAGTTTCATGAAATTTGGCCGTGCGTTTCTAGATTGTTTTTAATTTAATTTGAAATACTGTTACACTACCGTGTGAGTTTGATGAAAATCGGCTATAGATTTCTAGAATACTCTAATTTTCATTTTCTTTCCACTTTCTGGCTCAAATTGGCCTCTTCTAGAAACGTGCAACCGATTTTCATGAAACACATACGGTAGTTAGAGGGTAGCCTGGATTTAGTCTGCAGCAAAAATGGTCTGACCTAAATTTTGTTGAACTAATTTCCAACTAGTCCCTAATCATATTTACGTAATAATTTTCATGATGTTTTTTTTTCAAATCGCTCACCGAGTATTAGACAACCAATGTTTTCCAGAAACTGACATAGCTATTACATTATTGTATAATGAGATTAGTTGGAATTTTACCTCTATATATTTTTTTTATTTAAATTGATGGTATGTTACATGAATAATGAAACAAGATTGGATAAATGCGAGTTTAGGAATGGCTAGTTGTTTGCATATGCCATGACATTCATTATAGCATTGATGACCAACTTGAACACATGCTTTATCCAAATTTTGTTATAGTTATCTTTTATGAATACCGCATCCCAAGAACGTCGTCAATGAATTTTCGAAGAAAATCATTAATCGAAATTATGCAATGTGTCACTTTGAATATCTCAAGAAAGGATTCTCTTTAAACAGAATGTAACGGAAAAGAGAACATTATCGCATTTGTTGCGCGCTGATTGGCCAGTGGGATTTGAGCTCTTTGTCCATTGGCCACAGGAACTCATAGTATTTAACGTTCTAAAAGGCGTTCTCACTCGAAAATGCATAGTTTGAAAATTTAAATACCCGCGCGTAATGGCACTTAGGTATGGAAGGGAAGGATACCGGATGAGTTTCATAAAAGTGAGCCGAGCGTTTCTAGTATACAGTGTCGGCAAATTTTTAGATGATATAAAGACCAATTTCCCCCTTTTATTTAGAACTGATGTGCCCTCTTTTCTACCTCTTTATAAATGCGGCATTGTAAAAGGGGAACTTTATTTTTGTACTAAAAACTTATATTTCGTACTAGAAACGCTTGGCCGATATTCATGAAACTCAACCGGTACGAAAAAGATGCAATTTTTGCCGACCTCTGCAAACTCATCCAAAAATAAACGGTCGCACAGGCAATTAATATTTTGCTTTTTGGCCTATCAGACGACCACATTTGCTCATTAATAACCAATGAACTTGGCGTCAGGGCTGGGTGCTAAATTATCGTTGGTTTGTTTACTAATCAGGTACTTATGTAGAGTGACTAATTAGAATGTGCTAAACCCGTTTGTTTATCTTTGCCATGTTGACTGGCTATCCATTATACAAACTCAAACTGTGAGAAAATGAGCCCTTTTCTTGACAAATAAAACGTTCGACCTTCATTTTTATGATGGATTTTGTAAACGTCAAAGTAAACGACAAAATAAATTTCGAAAATTAACTTTGGTTAAAATCAATAGCAAAATTGTGACAATTTTCTGATTCTAAATAATAAAGTCTTCGTAGAATTTGAGAAACTGATATCAAAAATAGGCATCACAGTGTTTCATAGAGAGTGTATATTTTTTATGCTGGTTAATTCCTCGTCTTCAAAGGGGATGGCTACTGAAAGTGACGCCGCGCGCCGATGAGTTTAAATTTGAACGTTAAACTAATTCCGATAGAGCTCGGTCTTAGCTACTAAGAGATGTTGATAAGGTTAAAGACCTACATAATTTTAATGGTGAATTTAGAGGAATATGAAAGAAATGTAGAACTAGTACACACGCATAATTTGAAAACGAAGGAAAATAATTGTGAAAGAGAGAAGCGACAAAATTCTTCCCCCAATGCGTATTAATTTCTAGATACAAAATCTTGCAACTTTTCAGAGTTTCCATACCATATCAAAAAAATTTCTGCGAAAAATTCTAGAAAAATTTATGCGAAAAATTCTAGAAAAAATTCGACAAAATATGTTTTCTGCAAAACGCAATTAAGTAAATTTGTGCGTTTCATGTCGAATTTTCTACTTAACTTTAGTTTATATTTTAAAATATAAAATAAACTCGAACATTTGTTACGAGATTTACGTAGATTTGATGGAACTATTCTGTACTGTTTTCCGTTTTAAAAAATCTCGATCCGTCTGGCTGGTATTAACGATGAAAGTCGATTTGGTAGTAAGTTACCTGATCGGGTAGAGGGAGTTAAGCGGCCACTTTTGATTTTAAGGACTTTTTGAACATTTTGATGGCCGCTTCTATTGTTGACCTTGGGCAATCCGTTCATTTGTTGTTATTACATAGTGATGAAAATACGAATATGTCGTTTCAAGAAAACTGGCACGAGTTTTCAAATGATTCTATACACTATTATATCGTTAAAACCAACTTGAAAAAAGACGTATACAGGAAATACGTCTTCAAAAACGCCCTTGACATACAACTAAGTAAATAAAGATTTTCTTTGCGCTTTCACCATTTACTTTTGGTTCTTTTATCACGCAGATTAGATTGTTAACACATTTTTTCGTAGAGCGTGTTAACAATTTATTGACGTCAGTTCTTTTTTTAACAATCACATGAGTCCTGTTGAAAATATCGAAAATGACGTCCGGGATGACGATAGCCTCTACAGAGTTCATGAAGGAATTTGGATTCGTGTTTTTTTGCGGTCAGCTAAGCAAATAAGTGTCAAGTATTATTCACCAGTTAGCCTATAAAGAAGGCTTCTTGAACGCTAACGTCCATAATTCTAAAAATAACGGTTTAACGAATTTTATCAACGGAGGTTACTGCAAATTGAAAGATTTTCTAACGCTCAAGTACAATCGTTTAACCAGTTTAAACTTTCAAAAAAAAAACTTTTTTTTGATCATCAATTTGAAGATATCGAGTCGGTTGAAGTTTGGACAAATTTAATCAAAATTGGACAAAACTGAACAAATTTGGATATAAGTTGACAAATTGGAGCAACACTGGATTGATTTGGACAAACCCGGGGATATTTGGACAGAACCGGGCATATTTGGACACAACGTGACACATCTGTTATTTTGAAATTATTTGATAGACTACTCGACCAATTAAAACCTTTTGAACCCTCAAAAATGCGCGTATCTTTGTTTTTCTCAATGTGGGCAATGGTAACCAGTGTAAGCCGTTTTCAACTTTTTCAAGATCATCACCATCGCGCCAGTTTACATTTTGGAGACGTCCAATTATCGACAACATACCCATCTGGCCAGTCTAAGATGAAAAGTCCAAGGTTGGAAAATAAGCTGGCAATGTTAAAACTTTTACAAATGCGAGCCGAAATAAATAAGGCATGTAACGCTCAAGCATGTCACAAATGTTCGAAGGCAATGTTAACACGATCCCGATCTGCCCGAAAATACTGCAAAATACTATTGGATATACCGCAGTGCTGTGCAGCCAAACATTTGCTTCAATCTGGTTTTTGAAAAAAAATCTCTTAGCAAATTTCATTCTTCTTGTGAAACCGACTGTTTAAATATTCAGAATATGCGTATTTTAACGAATTTCACGAACATAATTTGATTTTCACAGAACTTTTCTTTTATTTATTTTAATATTGTGAGCAACCGGTATGACCGGTCCTTAACATTATCAGTACTTCAAAAACTGTTTTTGTTCAATCTCCTTGCCAAAACTTTATGTACAAAAAGTCAGATTTCTGCTTATATTTATCCTGTCTAAACGATTTAAATTACTAGTAAGATTTCATTAAACTGCCAATAAATATACTTCAATTTCCATATTTGGTTTGGTTATTTACGCATTCTGGAATAACTTCACGATAAAGGAATTAACTGCCAGAAGCTTTTTGTCGAAAAGGGAAAAACGACTTTAAAAAACGACAAAAAATGTGAGATGTTTTTTATATTGCACCATAATCTTTGGTTCATACAGCTTTTGATGTTCTGTGGGCAGGCGATGACACACTGTGAACCCAGGAACCAGCCCGGTGTTAACTCCAAGGGGTCCACTAGTCCAAACTTGGACTAATCCACCGAAAATGATAGCAAACCGGGATTAATTTAAAATCTCTGAAACATGGGTCTAGTTAAATTTTATGAGAAAAAATATAAAACATTAATGGAACTGATTTGTGTTTGCTAGTCCAAACTTGAACTAATGAACCCCCTAGGATAATATGCCTCTTGGGACCATGGTTGGAAGCGTTGGGCGTTGGAGTACGTTCGCCAACTCCTAACGCTCAACCAACGCGTTGGGAACAGTGGGCGTTGGGGAAACTTTTGTTCCCAATGTGTTGGGAGCGTTAGACATTGGGACCTTTTCCAACACTGCTAGGAACCTGTGGTAGTTAAACGACAAAAAACATTAGAGCGTCAAAATAAAACCAAAATCGTTTTCAGATAATTAGCTCAATTTGAGGCTTCCTAGTTAGTTCATTACTTATTGGTCGACCAAAAAAAAACATAATTTGCAGTTTTCCATGCTGTTTGCAACAGTTGCTCAACTAAATAAAATTATTCGCTCACAGTGACCTTTATCGTAGTTAAACGAGTGAACAAAATTGCATTATCGCACCATACACTGTTTTTTTCTTGTTCTTTTTATTTATTTTATTTTACTTTTTTTTTACTAAAACCTCAAACCACGATCATTGGTTATTTCCAGCTGTGATTTAGTACTTCGAAAAATGATATGATTGTTGCGCTCCATCATTCCTAGGCGAAAGACAGAGGAAGAAAAAACGATTTGTGGTTGGTGTTTTTGTTTTCTCAAATTGTGTTAAATTTTGCGGCGTCCATATTTTTGTAGCTTTAAATCAGTTTGTTTTTGGTATTCAATTTTCCTGTTGTTTTTTGGCGTACGTTATTGTTTTGCGGAAATGTCCCATCTGGTAAAATGTTCATTTTTGAGCACATCCTGCCAGGATGATCCTGGTCCAATAAAACATTTTTTACACTTTTCATTCGCATTTAAGGACCGGTCATACCTGTTGTTTACAAAGTCAACGTTATAATAACGTCGTTATTAAACAAGTCCTATGACCAGTTCTTAAAATATTCATGTTTTAATTCACGCAAACATACCCTAGAAAATACCAAAAACATTACAGTCCCTAATCCCATAAGAGACGCTCCAATAACGGACGTTTGTCTGATTTCTTTTCATTTTTTGTGGGAGTTTTCCATAAATTTTTAGATTTTTGATCCACCCTTTTATTATTAAGTTTCAAAAAGTTATAATTTATCACTGATAACTAAACATTAAAACCTTAGTGTGTGGGCTGACAAGCACAAAAACTTTTCCCAAAAAAAGAAAGATAAAAGCGCACCTAGTGTAATAACTTTTATTGTTATTATTGAGTAGTTTAAAAAGTTTACTTTCCTAGAAGAATTTGGCAATGTTTCTGATCAATTCATAATTTATGAATCATAGAAAAAAAAACCATTAAGGACACGCAAAATCCCGTTCGTATTGATGAATGCAATTGCCCAAGGTTGATTGTATTTGGGAAAATGATTGCTTTTGAAGGTGCAATCACCTTTTCCCGAAGCACCTAAAAGATAAAAGATATCCAACGTTTCTTACGTTATATCATGTCCTTTTATGACTTCTAAATTGAAAAACGTTTTCGACTGATCCGTTTTAAATTATAACTTCGCCAATGTTGGATAAGAGCGAGTCCAATATTTACGGCCCATTCGCAAATTTACTTTCATCCACCTGGACCATGACGAGCTGTTTTATTTTTCGCCGAAATTTGGGAAATTTTTTTTTCAACTACGTTTACACTTCATCCACAGTCCCCCCTTCATGATATGAGCCGCTTTTTTCTTTTGAAAAAGGAGCCCCTATTATAAAAAAACGGTATAAGCAAGGGCCTTTTTGGGGTATACCGTATACACAATTGTTGCCTCTAAACTCCCAGGGGTCCATAAGTCCAAATTCTGACTAAACGCCCTAAATGGACACAAATGATAAAAGAAAAAAACCGGGTCAAAATCCCTGAAACACGCGTCAAGGTAAATTTGACGAGAAAAAATATGAATCATAAACCCGAGCTGATTTTTTTCTTATATACATCGGGTGCGCAGTTATCACGCATCCAGTTATCAGGCAGGTTGGCCCGCTTGTGCTGTCATCAAGCGGGTTTGTCATTGGATTACGACAATTTGTTATTTCGTAATTCCCCGCTCGTCTTATCAGGCAGTTTTTTTTTATCCTTTTCCCTTATTCCGCCTACGCCCTGCACATTTATTAGGCAAGTTTTGTTTGTCTCCAAACCTGCCTGATAACTGCGCACCCGGAGTATACAAAGCTCAACACAATCACAAGAGGGTTAAGTTCAAATTTGGACTAATGGACCTCTACGGATTATAGGCCACTAGGGACCCTTGGGAGTTAACTGCCAGGGAATATTTGAATACAGTCTCAAACGTCCTGTATTACGCTGTCCCTTCATAAAAGTACAAACCTACAGCATATACTTGGGAACTAAAAATCAGTTTTCGTTATCAGGATATGCTTTTGATCATTTTTCATTCGTATGCATAAAATTGACAAAGCTAATCAAAACAAAACCCACAGAATATTACGCATCTTAACCTAACAATTATGCATTTTCACAAACATCAATAGCGCTTGTTATAGAAATTATCTTAAAAATACGCTTATCGATAGACAATTTTTTTGGCTGAAATATATAACCCATAACGAGCTTAGTGGGTAGGCTAACTATGGCTAGCCCGGACATTAGTATCCATCTGTTACAAATCCAAAATTTGTCAAACAAGTATCATATAATTGTACCACGAGCCTAGGGTTTCCGGACAAAATGTCAAATGTCTATCAAAATTCCTAAAAATTCAAAATATTTTTGATCAAATATTGTACTGTATGAGGTATATTAACGCGCTTCTCGCTTTTCTACTTTTCAAGCTTGTTAGAATACAAAATTTGAGGAAAGCGCGAAGCACGTTATTTTACCCCATACTGTAATTTCAAGAACAGTAAAAAGTTAGTTTTTCAACAAATTTTGCAACACTGCAGATAAGCTAACAGGTTATTAATTCCTAATAGCCTATTAAGCTAACATGTTATTAATTCCTAATAGCCTATTGGTAATAGGGGTTAAGTCTATTATAGTATGGAGTTCATATACTAATCTATCAAACTTTTAGGTCTAGACACCCTATTGAGACGGTGCGAAACCAAATATTCTAATCAGTTTAACGGTCACGTCAACCCGACAGCCGCTGCCGATTCAGATATAATTATTGTGCTGTTTGGCCAGTCTGGTACAATCTTTGCTCAATAACAGTCAGAATAAAGCAGCGTTCGTCATTTCTTTGTGAAAATCAGAATACAGAAAAAATTATGGGAACATTGTAGAAATGAACCGTTTATTACAAACGAATATATATAAGGATGAGTCGCGGAGCTTGTCGTGGGGTACTCGCATGACTGGTCACGTGACTCACACCTATATATTTTTCTCGGTTTTTGTACATTCGGATATGAGATTTTTTTTCGGAATATTAGAATTGAATGTCATATTCCCTAGCGTAATATTAAAATTGGTATTTCCAGTCGGAATATATGATGACATGTTTACCTACAAAAATTGTTTGACGAGGAGGATTTTTGAAAAATTCGGAGAAAATTTTTTATCCGATTTTTGTTGCAAAATTTTCTCCATGAAGTTTGATTTGACCCATTTGTCAGCAATTATTGATTTACGGTCGTTTTTATGAGATATGAGGTCAACTAGGCTGTTGTGTGACGATCGTTACACTTTGACGTCCAAGAGTTAACATACTGTAGCATTAAAATGATATGGAGATCATCTCCAATTTTCTCAAATTCGACACATTGACGATCATTCTAGCGAAGTTTTGTTCCGCGTTGGAACACAAGATGAGTTATTTTTGCTCAATGAAATCATTTTACAAATGACCAGAAAAACTGATTCTGGCCAATTAACCCCTTGACAAAATAGTTTTAGGTGAGCGTCTAACAGAATAAGATTCCCATGTGTTCCATTGATAACTGTTTGCCGACTTTCAAGTTTAGAATTAGCATTTTAAACTTATTGTATTTTTTTCTGTGTTACTTTGTTCGAATGAACGTGAAGGAAGAACAATCACCTTTTGGGTTTTCCCGTTGGAGCTTGCGGTAAAACTTTGCTAAAAATGGCCATTATATTTTTTTGACTTCATTAGGAAGTTTNTTTGTTCTCCGATTTTTGTTGCAAAATTTTCTCCATGAAATTTGATTTGACCCGTTTGTCAGCAATTATTGATTTAAGGCCGTTTTTATGATATATGAGGTCAACTAGGCTGTTGTGTGACGATCGTTACACTTTGACGTTCAAGAGTTAAGATACTGTAGCATTAAATTGATATGGAGATCATCTCCAATTTTCTCAAATTCGACACATTGACGATCATTCTAGCGAAGTTTTTTTCCCGCGTTGGAACACCAGATGAGTTATTTTTGCTCCATGATATCATTTCAAAAGTGACCAGAAAACCCGATTCTGGCCAATTAACCTCTTGGCAAAATAGTTTTAGGTGAGCGTCTAACAGAATAAGATTCCCATATGTTCCATTGATAACTGTTTGCCGACTTTCAAGTTTAGAATTAGCATTTCAAACTTATTGTATTTTTTTGTGTTACTTTGTTCGAATGAACGTGAAGGAAGAACAATCACCTTTTGGGTTTTCTCGTTGGAGCTTGCGGTAAAACTTTGTTAAAAATGGCCATTATATTTTTTTTTTGACTTCATTAGGAAGTTTCAATTAAAAAATACCTCCTTGACCACAAAACAAAAGATATTTCAAGTCGAACACGTAGAAATATGGTTTAGCAGATGTAACCCTTCATTGATGAATGCCATTGCAAGTTCCTGGAATGTTTAAACTTTCACAAAAAACAAGGTCTCACAAAAAAAACTATTAGAATTTACTTACAGATTTGTTTTATAGTAGACGGGTATACGATAAATATATTCATTTAAATAGCACTATCTGATTTGGTACTACTTTACATTTTTTCAAAGGGTTAAATCAAGAATTATAAATTTTCAAAGTGGAATTCTCTACAAGTTTTGCTCAAACGTTTCCTCCAAAAGGCTTTTCACCGTAAATAATACTCTTTAGCGCCAGAACATATGTCCACTTTATAAGTTTTATTTCAAACTTGTGATCTACAACCTTATAAAACCCACTTAACCATTTGAAATAACAGTTTGGATTTGAAATAAAAACTTGCATTTGAGGTAACTTTTTGGGCGAATATTTTTCCAAGGTTTACGCCTACGCACTACCTATTTAAAAGAAAAATTTGCTTTTGAAATAACAGTTCGCTTTTGAAATAACTATTTACATTTGAAATAACAATTTGTATTTGAAATAAAAATCTGCATTTGAGATAACAATTTGCATTTGAGATAAACTTTTTTAGAAAAATACGTGTTGTTTCAAATGGTTAGGTGGTGTTGTCTATGAGAGGTTTAAAAAATTTATTTCTAAGATTGTATAAAATTGCTGTGATCTTCACCGCCTACGCCCTGTGTATCATACTGTACCTTTTTTTCAAAAAATTACCATGCAGAAACATGCCCAGAAATGCAGTTTTGTTATTATTGAGCCACGTCGCACACTTCGGAACCTCAGGAGTTTCACAAGTAGAGCTCGTGAACTTATACTTAAACAGACTTAACTGATTAAGTCTCCCGTACGCCAAATCGGTACACAACCGGTAAGCAATCCAGTTCATGAATACTTTTACATTTTAATTACTAAATATCACAAGGGACGGCATTTAGCCGCCTTCGCTGTGTAATTTATTTTAACAAAACCCATTTAAAGCAGCACCAACAGGTCGACGTGGAAAGAAGGAAAGGCAAAAAACAAAAAGAGAAAAAAAGAAAACGAGCGAAAAAAAAGTTATAACAAAGAATTTAACCATTAAACGACTGTCGTGTCATTTAGGCGCATGAATGTCAAGCGTCATGGCACGTTAATCAATTCTAAATCATCACTTATTAATTAGTACTAATCAGAGCAGGCTAAATAAAGGTAAAAGAAACGTCCACGTATTTTTGAATGTCGCGATTTTTGTCACAACGTCAGCATCACAAAAAAAAACGCAAAAACCACTTCCACTTATACTACATTTATAAACCACCGAAAAAAATGACGCAACATCCATTTCATAAATTATATTCCCCCTGCGCAGGAATGTTGCCAAAGTATTTTCAAAAACGGCAAATTAACTGCGCAGGGCGTGGGCGGAAAATTATAAAGAAAATTCGCAATAAGTGTGTATGCGTAAGCGGAAATTAGTGAGTGTTCAAGAAATGTATTTTTAGCACGGCAAAACGTTTTTTTTGCTTATTACGATGCTTCTCAAAGGTTTTAAAATAAAAAGCTGACATATGTTTTTGAAAATACATGCAAGCAAACCTGCAGGCTTTTTTAAAATTTTGCATGTAAGGTGTACCGTGTGTCAAAGCTCAAAAATTACTTATTTTTCCATATGTAATATAAAACATATTCCCTTTTTCATTTAATTTGTTCTGTTATGCTTTATTATTATGTCTTGAATAATTAACGTTCTAGAATAAAAACGGTGAATTTTGAGCTTTGACACACGGTATTTATGGGTACTGTCGCGAGTTTTGTCACAACGTCAGCATCAAACGCAAAACCACTTCCCCTTATACTACATTTATAAACCGCGGGCAAAAAATGACGCAACATCCATTTCATAAGTTATATTGCATGTTTATATTAGGTTTTGGACCAACTTTTGGTCCAAAACGGTTGGATTATTATTTCGGTTTGTGCTTCCGAAAGTGGATAGAAAGACTTATTTTTTAAAATGAATAAAAACAAGAAAACTAGGAAATTCCTAGTTATGCATTATGCGAAAGTAAAAGTTTAGGTTTCCGTCGGTTTTTAGCTAGATCCTGTGAAAACTCATAGAAAAGGGAATTTATTTTATGATTTATAGCCAAAATGTTCGACCCAAAAAGTGTTAATGGGCCGGTCAGTTACGTTGTTGTAGAACGTATTTTATAGCGCTTTCCCCAAACGTATAGTTTATAAACAATACATGTAAAAGTGAAAAGGTAAACATATCTCGCACTTTTCGTAGTTATGGTTCTTCAAGCGTAGAAATTCTGTAGGTAAATTATTCGAAAAACTTTTTTCTGCGAGATGGTGATAATTTGGTAGCGTAAGCATTTTTATGACAAATTTAGAATTAAACATTTATTGGAATTAAAAAATTTTCGGGCTTTTAAGGCTTTTCGGAGAAAGCGTTTTTCCGGACTAAATTTTTAGAAATTTTGTTTTTTTCAGCAAAACTTTTAAATTGTGCAAAACTTTAAAAGTGGGAAAATCTACAATCAACTCCGCAACGTTTTCAGTGAACATTATCGCCATTGAATATTTCAGATTTAACAAAAGCAAAACAAAAGAAAAAACATTTGAAGAAGATCCAATGCTAATCCCGTTAAATTCGTTCAAAGGAAAGTGACGCAAACTTATCCAATGTGCGTTTAATCCTGTTGAGGTCTTAAAATTGTTGTTCTGTTCTTTGGAGCCGGTTTCACAAGTAAAATTTAGAATGTATGGCGTATTCCCATAAACCTTTTATGCATTTGAAAAGATGCTTTTTTATACCAGTCGCATAAGTCATACATAATCCCGTAATCTGTCTAGGTATAGACTATGATATAACTAAAAAGAAGCACAAAAAAGTACCATATTGAGACTTTCATGCACGAAAAAAAAATACAATTTCCTGGTCGATGAAGTCACGTGACGTAAGAATAAGGGTCATAGTGGAGGGTCAATCGGGTTTCTAAACGGCTCTCTAGCGCCAAAGCATGTTTTTGTCTCTTGATGTGCATATCTCTAGCGATGTGCGATATTTCGCGAAAATTTATACATCCCTCTAGATGTGCACATTTTTTAGAAAATGCTTTTTCGAATTCGTCTCTCGATGTGCACGGTTCCAGAACGATGTGTTCAATAAGTGAGAACTTCACTTGGGCCGCAAAGCTTCACTTCGGCCGAAAACTTCACTTTGGCCATAAGGTGGTACGTCAGCAATCGCCGCAGGCTCCGGCCCAAGTGAAACTTTTCGCCCAAGTGAAGCAACTATCAAATGACACATAGAAATGGCCCAAGTGAAGCTTACGGCCCAAATGAAGCCCCATTGCAAACGACGAAGCACCCTATGGCCGAAATGAAGCTTTGAGGCCCAAGTGAAGCGCTCTCGTTCAAAAAATCTTGGTCGATGTTCATTTTTTTAAATGCTTGTTCAAAAAAGAGCTCCTAAAAATGCGGAACCGAACACTCCTAATTATACTTTCCAAATATTAGTTCTCTTTTAGATTATTATCTTTCTTGGTATGATAGTAATTGGCGACCGTTACTATAAAACATTGCTATAGATTATTATCGATAAAAAATAGTTCCCCAATTTTTATCACAACGAAACTTTGTCATGCAAAAGACATTGTACCAGGTTGCTTGCGGTTTGGACCAAATGGATTTGTCATCAAATTAAAAATGGCCCAGAAATTCTCAAACATCCAACCGAAGTGGCATAACTGTAAAATTTTATAGATAAGACGGACGCAGACGAACACGAAAAAAATGCAATACCAAATTAAATGCACTTTACGACGCGTCGCGACGTACGTAAGACACGGCAAGATAAGAAAAATTTTCGTTTCTTTCCATATGAAACAAGTGACGGTTTTTTTTCGGTGTTACGGTATGATATAGATAGCCGAATTACGAATATTAAAAGATATATTGTCATATTTTTCCAGCAAACAGGTATCAGACTGAGGTCAGTGAAAGTCGTTCGTTGATGAAAATGTAGATCACCAGCCTAAGTTAAATAAATTAAAGTAAAAAAAGTGTAAATTAACTTGAAGATAATCTATTTGTCAATTAAGTTGAGTACTGCGTAGGCGGAAGTGCTGGAAAAGGTCAGAAACTATTAACTTACTTGAATNTTAATTTGCAAAACTAACTCAATTGCAAATTAATTGCGTAATTTGCAATTGCATTTTGCTGTCTTAATTTGCAATTGCATATTTCCCTCCAAAATTTAGTATATATACTCGAGTTTACATTCCAAGCCGGCTGTCCACGGAGAGCCTAGCGATAATTAAATAAAGACTAAGCAGCTTAATTCTTGACAATACAACTCAGCCACACACACACAAAGGAAAAAAATAATAAATTATTATTAAAATAATTGAAACAATAAAATGGACATGTTGATTTGATTATCGTAGCGTAAATTACGACCGACCTTCTACCGTGACCTATTAACCCTATTATTTCTGCACAAAATTAACTTTGATCAAGGTTTAATTGACTTTATTAATTCCAGCAGCTTCGATCCGCACGTGTAAAGTCGTGTGATTAGACAGCTCTATTTTTTGCACCAGCATGCACTTTTCATCGAGAAATACAGTAGTAACCCTGAACTCAAGTCGTATCCGAAACACTCTGAAAAATAATAGAATTTTAATTATCCTTTGCCTTGCTATCTTACTAGTGTTAAATTATTTTTCGGATAATAACTGATATCCTTCAATTTCTTTTCTTCATTTTTTTTTTCTTCGAAAGACTATCGTCGCGACAGACCGCTTCATCAAAGCGATGATAAGAAACAAAAAATGTCGGTAGCAAAAATTTGACCAAAACGGCATTATTAATGCCTTTGAGTCATTTCCATACGATGGCGCTCGAAGACTAATTATTTGAGATATCGTCAGTTTTAACAAATCTGAGTTTGTTTTCACATTTTTTTTTTATAACATTTGCGACTGTTTTTTTTTTAATTTTTGGTAAACGCGAGTTTTAAGACGAAATTAAAATAAAATTCGGTTAACTGCAGTTTTATGTAATTGGTTTGTGTTTTTGACAAAGTATAGGATTAGAAGCGAAAAAACTTGGGGACTTGTTTTTTTAACACAGTAAATATTTGTTTCGTATTCCTGAGTGAATTACGATTACGAAAATCTAAAAAAATATTGTAATCCGAATAAATTAATTTCAAGCTTTTAGGCTTTTTTTATATTATTATTTTTTTATAACTTTTTTTTGCGTTTGGTACGCGATCTGAGCTCGCTTTTATTTTATATTTTTTTCGTAAAAAAATAATTTTTATACTTGAGCGCCTAAATTTTTTTTTGCGTATGGTGCGCGATCTGAGCCCCCTTTAGCTTTGAGACCCTAATTTTTTTCTGTTTGTATTTTTCAGGTCGTTACGAACATGTTCATATATACATATTTTTTTACTTTTATAAATTTTTTTTTCCGTTTGGTGCGCGATCTGAGCCCGTTTTAAATTAGGGACCCTAATTTCTTTTTGTATTTTTCAGGTCGTTACGAACATGGTCATTAATTTTTTTTTCGTAAAACATATACAGCTCAAACATCGCAAAAACATGAAGTCAGCAAATAAATAAAAAAAACCCGAAAAAAATTTTTTTTACATCATTGCAATGATTGGATTCGGTATACTCTCATAAGAACGATTTTCATTATTAAATGACGAAAAAAGCAAGTTCAATGTCAATTTAAATTTTTTTCACTGCCAAAGTATGTCTGTGAAAAATTAATGTCACACTGTGTGTGGAACAAGTAAAAAATTGTGTTCTCAGAAGAACTTTTTTTTGTTGATTGGTGCTCGGCATGAATCACGACATGGTATTGGGTTCACCTCATTAATATTGGGACCACCTTGTCCGCTTCCATTTTTTGGACAATTTTTATGATCAAAAGCACCGAACATAATTAACGGTATAATAACGAAAATTAACGTTAAATTTTTATTTTATTTTACGTTTTTTCTATATTTTTTTACAAAAATGAATAACTGACCTTCAGCTCAACATAGTGATATATTTTTTTTACAAAGGAAGAATATATGGCTCATTACCATAAAATTGGAGCCATTTTTCATTTGCCATTTGTAAAAAGCTGAAGACGGAGATCTATTTTTTACACAAAGAAATATTTTTCGGCATTAAAAGTTTGTAAAAAAGTTTGTAAAAAATTGTACCAAAATGTTGTAAAAAAGTTTATAAAAAAGTTTTACAAAAAGTTCTATAAAAAGTTTTGCAAAAATTTCCTGAAAAATCCGAAAAAATCATGAAAAATCCGAAAAAATCATGAAAAATTACAAATAATCATGAAAAATCACAAAAAAATCATGAAAAATCACAAAAAAATCATGAAAAATCACAAAAAAATCATGAAAAATCATCATAAAACATTCGAAAAATTAATGTAAAATATTTTTTTAATCTCAAAATATCACTAAATATCATGAAATATCACGACAAATCCACGGAAATTTTTATCACATCAGGTTATTTTTTTGCAAAATTTTTACCGCCAGTTCGTAGCCTTCCAAATAAAAAAAAATAATGTTACCATGCCGTTCACTGATCTCGAAAACTCTTTTATGTCGAATTTCAGCAAAATAGATGTATAATAACCAGAAATTTTGACCGGTTTTATTTCAACCTCCCGACTGATAAAATAATATCAGTCAAAAATTATTGCGAGTCTCATATTCAAAAATTGGAAAGAAGGGCACATTAATCCGTTTTGCTTCGCGGGGCCTCCTTTTACACCCTCTGCGCAGTTATCTAGCCGGAATTCCCGCTCGTTCGTTTATCTTCCCGGAATTAGGAGTAAAAATTTCAAGCTATTCCGCCTACGTCCTACGCTGTTATCCGGCCACTATTACGTAATAAAATGTTTTTTCGAAATGTCAGCCAGATAACTGCGCAGTGGGTGTAGTCTGAATTTATAAGAACAAGTCGCTATACATACACTTCCCGCTGGGAGTTGAAAATTTGTTAATGGATACTGCCAACTAATGTTTAGTAACTAAACTATACTGTTTATGTGAAATAATTAATAAAATGGTGTTCTGAAGAAAAAAAATCTCAAAAACGGTACACCTAAAAGAATAAAAAAATGAAGAAAAGTTTAAAAATTGAAGAAACGAAATTGAAGAAAGTCTGAAAAATTGACGATAAGTTGAAAAATGAGAGAAACGAAATTGACGATAAGTTGAAAATTGCAAAGGATAATATACTTCTTCGAAATCAAGATTTCGAAGAAGTATATATTCGTCGAATAGTAATGCCAGCTCATGTAAATATATCCCATTGGTGCATCCAAGCGTCTCGATTCGAAAAATATACCCATTAAAACTTATAATAATCGCGACGGGTCTGTAACTGAATTACAAGCCACGCCTATTGGCTCATGATTTTTTATAGGCGCCTCCTATTGGCTAGCGTCCTTTAGCCACGCAAATGACTCACCGCGTGGCTTGTAATTTATAATACTATTTCCCGACTAGAGACACTCGAATGCCTTGTTGGCAACATTCTATCATTTTTAACAAAAAAGGCCCAATGAAAATTCGTACAAACATATAAAGTCCAGAATCACATTTTTATAAACTTGAAAAATGAACGATATAATATCGTCGATATTATTATCTTTAATAATGGCGATTTTTTCATCCGTTTACGGTGTGGTTCAACAGTGAATCAACCAGACAAAGATTTTGCTCACACTTTGTATTCTAAAATAATATAAAACGGCGTGCAAAAGTTTACCCTAATTCATTGTTGGACCACATAGTATATATTTTTTGACTTGTGACTTTTATATTTTTCCAAGGACCGAAAGTGAAATGAAAGAGAACAAAAAATGTGACGACCGCAAAAAATTTTACTACAGTTAAGGATTGTCAAAAATAAGGTGGCGATAGTCACATTCAACTCAATTTTTTATAAATATTAGGGACAAGCTCGGACTTTAACTGAAAATTGTTGTACAGGTTTAGCCTCATGAAAATCGGCTGAGCGTTTCTAGAATAGAGCAATTTTCTTTTTTTTTCTTGCAATGGGGTGCTCCTATTGGCCAATATTATTTTAAAATAAGCCGACACGGTATACTAGAAACGCGTAGCCGATTTTCATGAGGCTAAACAAGTAGAACATTGTGAAAATATTTTTAAAAAGAGGCCTAAAAGTACATGTGTACTTTTTAATCTGATTCTTACACTTGAATACCTACATTAAAATAGACGGTGAGTTGAAAAACTAGACGCTTTCCGGTTTCAAAACGGGCCGGAATGACCCCAGGAACTGAATAATTCACTCAATTTGAGATACATTTGCGTCAATTACGTATACATCACCGTTTGAACTATTACTTTGATTTACTCCCGACCACTTGCGTTTGACAATGGGGCCGCCTACTGTATAATCTTTTATTTTTGTACCGTTTGCACGTGTAAAGCCGTGTGATTAGACAGCTCTATTTCATGCAGCAGCAAAGGAATTTTTTCCACCGAATAAATACGGAAGTGTGTGACGGGCAAAAGAAGGCCTACTTTCAAGTCACAAATATTTACCGCGTGTTCCGTTATGCTTACATCATCTTTGAACAATATGACCTAATATGCATAACATCGATGCATGCAACTGTACCGAAACGAGTTCCAAACGAAAAACCAGCGGAGATCCGGTACCATTAGAATTAATAGAGACGCTTTTTTTTCAAGTCTTGGTGTTTAGACGAAGTGGACCTTGATGTTCTTAATTTCTTTTAAATCCTCAAATTAAGTATATGTGACGTATCCGTCGAAGTAGATTGAATACAGTTTTTGTTCTCAAATGGGTCACTTTCCAAATTCGATTTGTCATATTAACCCTCGAGGTCTAAAGCTTTAACACTGTATTAATATGATGTTAAAAACGATTATTGTTTGAGTACAAGCTTGTTTCACAAAATGAATCAAAAATAATGAAAAATTTATGAATATTTTTTGAAAAATTATTATTATAATTATAAATTATTA
>SCLG01000010.1:1194511-1209976 GCA_004367875.1 Oikopleura albicans | reverse complement strand
CGAGAAACTCAAATATATTTGAGTTTTCCGAGAAACTCAAATATATTTGAGTTGACCCCTTCTCATTAAGTATCTAATAAATCATTAAATTAGCAAACCCAAAACAGCCGTTTGGTAAAAACAGAACTCTTTTAGATTCTAAGTATTTAATACCGATTAGTAAATTATGTTATGGGCATGCTTTGCCTGGCTTAAATAGATACAGTCGAGGCCCAGATAGGATAACGGTAAAACTTTATATATTAATATTTTCACGCTGCTCTGTTTTAGAACGACTAAAATGTAAGTAGAAAATAAAAATAATACAGCAAAGTTTTTTTGTTAGCTTTTCACTCCCAGGAGGACAAGTGTGCAACGTTGCACAACACGCCCTAAATCGGCCAAAAATGCTACTAAACCGGTCTCAATCGAAAATTGCTGAAACACGGATCTAGTAAAATTTCATGAGAAAGAATATAAAACGTAAAACGGAACAGTTTTTTTTTTGTTAAAATTCCATTAACATGAACGCAAGGGCGGCTTGTGAAAATTTGCACGTCTGTCCCCTTTCGGATTATTTTCACTTAGGACCCTTAGGAGTCACAGCTTCCATCTAGCTTTTTCAGCATACGTTTAATTTTTTGGCGTTTGTTTGTGGAATATAATTTACATGTTCCGCGAAAAATTTAAAGTTTATATTTGACAAAAAAAAACGCAACAAGACAATTATAAGCAGAAATTGCTGGCGTACAGTCAAACAGTAATTGGAAAATGACAACACGGAACTCGTTTGATTTAATTCAACTGGGCGTTGCTTACGAATAATTTTACAATAAAAAAATAATAATTTTCTTAGTCTTTTACTCAATGAACGGGCAAATAAATACAGAGGCTAATTAGAAAGAGTAAACTGTATTAACCAGTTGAAATAAAAAAACGAAAGACTTCCTTGCATTCAAAATGAAAATAAACGACATCCTTCCTTATTTTTTATCTGGTTATTTTTTTATAAAGAAAAAAACAATATGGGCGTAGCGGAGCGAGCGGGAATTCCTAACCCTAGCCATTCCACATAAAGAACCGGATCTTTATATGGCACGATTTGGTTTTTAATTGTTTAGATTTTTTTTTGTTCGATCTTTTTTTTTTGGTCTGCGTTCCGTGGAACATGTTAATTTCATCCCTTGCCAAATCAATAAATAATAAGGAAAAATAAAGGGATTCCGGCAATTTAGTGACAATATTTACTCCGAACAAGGAGTGGTTGTCAATAATTTTACACAAGTTTTTTTTTTAAATTTTAGTGTTAAGAGTGGGGACCACCTTAGTAATAACATAAATTATGTTTCATAATCTTAATTTTCGTTTTCAGGCACATTGATACCAAGTACACCCCCTGCGCTGTTATCTTGTCACCCATTATCTTGCAGATTTTCCCGTTGGCTCCGTTATCTTGCGGATTTTTTTCATGCGATAGTTGCAAGATAACAGCGCAGGGGGTGTAATATAGTTATGAAAGCTATGAGCGGTCTTCCCAAGCTAATAAGTGACAACGTGCGAAAAATTAAGAAAATTTAGGAAATCTAGAAAATTTACAAAATCTAGAATATCTAGAAAATTTAGAAAATCTAGAAATTTTAGAAAATTTAGAAAAAACTAGAAATAGCGGGTGGTATATTTTAGATACGGATTATTAAAGTTAACCGTTGTCGTAGCACAAAACAGCTGTATTGCTGACAGACAATTTTTTTTTGTGGAACGAAGTAACTCTTGAGCCCACCGAGAGTAGTTCATATTTTATCCAACGCGGGCACCAGTCTTTTTTACAATAACAAATCACTTTCAAAATCATCCAAATAAAAAACAAATTTTCAAGTTTAGCCAGTGGTTATTATCGACATAAGCCCCCGTCTAAGCCCAAAATGAGTTCTAAGGTTTTGGTAATCCGGTGATGACTCAGCTTCACGATTCTTGTTCGAAAAAAACAGAAAAAAATCTATCAAACTAGGTTGCGTAAAGTGAGGCGCCTGCTCAAGAACAAGATTAGATTTTGAATTTTGTCGCAAAAAAGGGCAAAAATTTTTTTCGACAAATTGAAATGAGACAATCTAAATATAATTGTTAGTCCGAAAACGCACCGCAGAGTATGTTACAGCTTATTGGGACTTACATGTACTAAGAACAAGATTAGAGTTAAAAGGCGTATATGATAAATGCTTGCAAAACAAGCGGCAATAATAAATATAAAGCTACTAGAATTATACTTAACCCGCGCAATCGGACAACACTTTTTTAGGAAAATAGGGTCACCAACCTAAGTTGATAACAAATAACTTTATATACCTTTAGATAATCATCTTTAGATAATCATAACAAATACCTTTATATACCTTAGATAATCATAAAAGTTCAAACACTGTTCAATTTAATAAATAAGAGCATTTTGGCACTAGAGAGCATTTCTCAGCGTAAAAGCAAATATTTGTAACTACATGTACACCTTTAACCAGTTATCATACAACAAGTTACCTTAACAAAGTTTGGTTATCGTAACACTTTTCGGACCAAAACGTATCGCGATTTTCCATTATATTAACAAACGCCCTACCCAATTATCTTAACAAAATTCAATTATCTTAAAATTGGGTCCACAAAACATTGTTAACTCCCACGGAGAAGTGCGTGTATATAGACACACAACTTGTTTTTTCGTCGATTTAAGGCATATGTAGATGGTATTGCCAATACCCGTTGTGCTCTACGGGGTCCGTATTGCTGACCGTATTGCTGACGGCCCCTCAACTTTTCGAAAAAATTACATTGACGGTATTTTTTTTTGCGTAGGTTGAAGATTTCAAACAGCTCTCTAGGGCGCCCTGGTGGCCCAAATCAATTTCTTAATAGTTAGATCGACGTAGTTCGACGAGCTCTACAACTTTGATTCACCATTTTTTTGAATTATTACGAACTATTGTGAATTTTTTAAGGGCGTTTTTACACACACATTTCCCCCTACTGGTTCGCAAAAACTCTTTCCCCCTGAGAGTTAAGAAAACTGGTTAGGTGGTGTAGTTAAGTTTGCAAAATTTCAACTTTTTGGTGCGGAAATGTCCTGGTTTAGTTGGTGTGGTAACCAGTTGGCACGTAACATGTTGACAGTTCGGAACCAAGTGACACTTTTATGGAGTTTTTTGGGCAAAATGGTCTTAAGTGAGAGTTCGGACCAAGTTCACAGTTTTTTTTTGTTGGTTCCTTTACTTAAAGTCCCATTAGTAATGGCCCATTACTAATGGGCCATCACAATTCTTGATTTAATTTATACACGTCCATTATTTCAATTTGCTTTAATTGAAGAAAACAAATCAACGCCGCGTCTTCACGTCATTCAAAGTCTGGTATATTGACGGTGCAAATAACGCATAATGCAGAATGAACTACAAAGCTGTATTTCCAATTGGAATTAAAAATACGTAACTATTCTATTTTCCCAAAAACAATTTCGAAATATGTCGAAACGGATGAAAACTCTAATTAATCCGCATGATTTCATTTTCAGAAATGAAATGCACTCAATTAGCCAGCACTGTTTATGAAACTCTTTTATTATTTTTCTCTGCTTGCCGCCTTTTTTGTATTATGCGGACATAATAAAGGATTAACACTGTTGCCCAACGTTTGTACACGATACAAATTCAAAAAAAAATCTTTGCTTGATACAAAATTAAATTAAACCAAAGTTGGTCCAAAAACGTACACGACAGTTTTTTAATTTATAAAATTATTTTAACGTCAGTTTGTTATGCAGATCACATGTGCATTTGAGGCTGGCCGAAATTTAGTACCGTTTATCGACATTTAACCGTAAAGGTCTTAATTTTATACGATACATTCACCAGGCAACGTAACTGGCGAAAAAACAAAACAATCCAAAAACGAATCGACAAACAAACCGAAAAGTGAAAAAACGGACCAGGACGCCCACTGATTAATAAATCAAAAAACAAGCCAATAATAAGACAAAAAAATAAATGAAAATAAAATAAATGAAATACAGTCCTTATTAACGTTAATACGGACGTTTTTGATTCCCGAAAATAGCGTCCGTGTTGGGGTAAATTGACATAAAGTGTCCATTTTTGACTGTTTTGGGTACATTTTTCAACAAAAATTGTTCCTATTGGAAGAATTGTTCGTATTGGGTGCGTCACCGTGCGTGCTAAATGAGAGCTATTAGCTTAAAGACTGTAGTACAGAAATGTTAGAAAAATTGAATCGAATAATTCAAATAATTCCAATTTGGAATCAAAGATTGCTTCGAAATCGGAAATCTGAGATGACCGGGCTAATAGCGTATAAGGTTGGTTGAGAATGAATTCGATGAGTTTGAGTAAAATTCGCAATATAATTAAAAATAGTTGTCCAACTCATCAAAGTCACTCTAAATCGACTTCATAGAACAACAGTTGTCGGTTTTGGGAATATTTTTTTTTGTCAGATTAGAACCTTTAACGTTCTAGCTAACGAGTTTGTGACATATGGGTCAAAATATATAAGACCCCCAGACAAACCGGGGTCTTTCAATCAGAATTGGTTTCTGTACGAAGTAAGAGATTTCTTTTCGAATATATACTGCACGTCTAATCTAGCTCCAACTTGGTAATTATACTTGAATTAATTGATCTAAAAAGTATTGGCAAGTGGTTTGACTCTTAATTTCTCGAGTAGGAAAATCCTAGTTTCGAATGAACATACGAAGTTATATTTACTGGTACTTGTCGGACCCAGTCCGCGTCTTAAATTATTTTATTATAAGGAGTTCGAATAATTTTCTTCCGTTCCCAGATTTATTTTGCGTTTATTGTTGCTAGGAAAATCTGTAAGCCGTGTACATCTTAGTACGATTTTAACTATAGTATTAAATAGTTGCCTCCCCCTAAAGGACGTTATTTTTTTTATAATTTTTCATATTTTTATAATTCAAATTAACACCTTGTGTCAATAATTACAAATAAAAAGAGAAATAAACAAAAACAAATAAGAAATTATTAAAGCAAGCCAAATGTGTGAGCGTTTTTTCTACTTATTGTGATATATTGCGACCCATTGAGGGCACAGTGTTAAAAATAAAAGTACTGAAGTGGTTAAAGGAGAAAACTGTAAATGAATAATCGTTGGATCCCTGAAAATCTCTTAATTAAAATGCATGTTAGTAATGCTCTTCATTTGTCGATCTTTATTAAAATTATCCAAAAATTGAATCGAGCTTTAGAATACTCCAATGCCTCCAACAGGCAAAATGCAAGTCAGACTTTTTATTGAAATGTCGTGTCCCAAAATTGTAACTTACGAGAGTCGAATATGGAATTCATTTCAGGCTCCAAAAAGTAATAAATGTATTACCTAAACGTCATAGAAAGTTGGCATTACCAGTTATTTTAATTTCACAGCATCGTTTATAATAATTAATTTAAGCTTGTAGAACTGCCAAGAACCCCGGGAGAACTAAGAATTTTTTGTTTTAACTGTGGAACGTATATTGGGTAGCTAGATTTTGAGTATCTTTTTTATGTACAAAAACATAATTATTACAAATAGAGTTTCTATTCATAATGAAGAATTTCTGAAACTCACACGATGCAACAAGAACATAGTGACCAAAAGTATTACAAGAATGGAATATCATGTACTCAGAAGTTAATCAAAATATCACAAAAAATTGCAACCACAATGGATATATACATATATGTTTTTGAATTGTAGATCATTTGGAAGAAGATCTCAAATATTGACCTCATTGTGTGTGTTGTATATTTTATACGGTAAGAAGAGGAAGCTCGGGCATTATACTTAAAATATGAGGAAGATCTTTATGTTATTTTAATCTATTTTTTAACTTAACCTTCAAACACATATTGCGGAAGATTCTCCGCATTGGCATATAAAACAGGGTTTTTGGATGTTTTATTTTATTTAATGTAACGGCAGTGAAAACCGACATAGAATAATCGATTACAAAGTCGAAGAGCAAATAAAAAAAATTATTTCTGTAATAAATATTATAACTAATAATTTATAAGTCATTTATTAGAGCTAGGAAACCTCAAAAAAGAGGTTTTTCGCAATTAATAGTTTTTATGCACATTTTTTTCTGTCATATTTTTCCAAAAACCCCAGCGCAGTGTAGTGAAGTTAAGATTTCATTTCCGCCTTATAATAACAACCCTGAACATGTGTTTTATATGGTAAAATGGTCATACGATATACTATTTTTTTATTATTAATCAAATTTCAGTTTTTTTTTATTAAAAAAGAGAAATTTCCGAAAAAAAATGGCTTACGAAAATGCTTTTGATGCTCCGGAATTCGCCGCTGCCTTGAGAGCGCTCATTAATCTTCGCGAGGCTGCAGAGGTAGTGGTCGATGCAGGAGATTCAATTATCACACTTCATAATCGGCTAAATGAATATTCAAATTCGAGCACGTGCTCAAGCTGACGCATTACGGGACGAAACCCGAACATTGCGCGAGGAAAACACCCGTCTAGAATTACAAGAACTTTCTCGACGAACGGAACTAGAGGAAATGCAAGAAAGAATTGAGGAGTTTCGGCAGCATCTCAGCTGCGAAATTGCCCTGTGCACCCGACCGTGTACTGTTATACTGCAATGCGGTTGCAAAATGTGTTCGGAGCATTTCGTTGAGATGCAATATCATCCTGGTCAGTCCTGTGGATACTGCGACCAAGTGATTCGAACTTATATGCAGTTAAATCAAGAAGCTGGAAGCTTCAACGGCAGCATCTTCAATCTTATCCGCATGCTTGGTGATTATGACGGTTAATGCCTTATCTTGCCCTCCATCATGCTAATTTGTGCATAGAGTCAACAAGAAGAAAACAATAATAAACAAAAATTTGAAATTTATCATAAAATACATGTTCTGGGGGGGTCGGGCTTTATTATTTTCCATTTGTGCGCGTCGCCTGAGGCTGAACTTGGGCTCACGAGGCGAGGTGTACTAATGTATAGAAATCATTTCCGGTTATCACTGGAGTGATGCGTGCAAGTTATATAATTATAGAATACACGCATCACGTGACCGGAAATGATTTTTATATAAATAGGGGCCGAATTTGGACATTCAGCAGAACACTTTCTGTAATCACAAAACTTATTCATTTAATTTTGTATTTATTCTAATAAATACGGACACTTACATTAGGTAAGAACCCTTGTTTCACTGATTACCAATTAGTCACTAATGATTGTATAGATAATAATACAACATTTGGTGTCAGAAGTGGGATTTGAACGCACGGCTCCAATTGGAAATATTACGTGGAGAACCGTGAGCTCTATCAGAAGAAAATAACTGGTCAGAAGTTCAAGATTTATTTCGACTTACAGAACTCCATTAGATGAGCGATCGATTTACTGAATTTCTAGAGCATCACAGTTGTGATATTGGCCTGTGTAACCGGTTATTACATAAGGGGGGCTTAATAAGGAAAGGCCAAGTCGAGCCGTGACTTTTTTTTTTATTTTTTTTTCTCACAGGGACGAAAAGTTTCTCTGAATGGAATGACAATAGTATCAAGTGAAAAAGTCTTTCGAAATGGCGTCGGCAAGCTTAAAATTGAATTGATTGAAAGTCGAAAAAGAAACAAGGGAGATAGGCATCCAAACCGACGATTATTCTTGTCGGGGGCGGTTAGTTAAGTTCTGGGCGTATGGGTTAACACGATTCACTGACGGTCAAATCCGTCAGATGATTTCGGCTCAGTACTACAATTTTCAGAAAATTAAACCAGATTTGGGCTACTTTTTGTTTTGGAGGAGGATGCATATAAAATAATGAGCAAAAAGGAAAAAAGCATAGTGGTTTTGTATGTAGGGCAAATTTTTGAAATTAGGCGCCACCGTGATCAGTGGAGCAACAATCCCAGTACCAGTTCGCGCATGGATGAGTGGTGATCCACCGATCACGGTTAGGGATTTTAGGGATTTTTTTTGTCAGTGAATTGTGATAGAATTTGTTAATATAGAGGGGGGTCTCACATTAAGGATCGGTTTCCTCTTTTTCACTTTTACCCCTTAACTCATGTTCTCCGAAATTATGCAAATTTTAGAACGATTTTTGTTATTACATTAATGCATTCGAGTTATTCACGGTCATCTGTATGATAAAAAAGATTCATACATGTTTTGAGGTGCCCTCATTTAGAATGAGGGTTAATGAGGTACTATTGTCTTAAGACTAATTCTTTTTGGTCATAGCCTATACGTAATAAGATCACGGATTTACTCATACATTTGTGCACTCCTCCTGCAAGCATCACGTGACCGTAAATGAACTATGTTTTACTTATATGACAAATAGTCTTAGTATATAACAATAATACAACAGTTGTTCTCAAGACAACAAATTGTGTTCGAAAATTAAGTACCATTACTTATGGTCCATAAGGTTTGCTTTATGATTTTTATTTTTATTTGGCAATACTTCACGAACAGTTGTTTGAAATTGACACGGTTTAACTGAAATCTTTAAACTTGACACACTTGAATTATGCTGACGCGTCGAAATGTTAAATTTTTGGCCGTAAGCCGAGAAAACAATAATCTGAGCAGAATTAAGCCCGTATGACCGGCGTCATGCAAAAGTGCTAAGACTTGAACAGTTGTAATTTTCAGTAACAAGAATGTTAATATCTGATGACAAGATAATTTTCCTTAAGTATAAAGTACATTGCTGGATATTAATACAAATTGGCTGGAGTTAATACAAAACCATCGAAGTTTCCAAATTGGGTTATTCTAATTTATTTTGACGGACCTGCTAAACAGTTATCAACCAAAATTGGGTTATTTTATCACTTTTCTAACACGTTCAAAGGTAAGATAACTGATTTATTGGTGTAGGTATAATTTAAGCTACTTTTTGACTATAAGTCCTAACAAATTTAGACTAACCCTGGTGATCCAGCTGAAAGTGAACGGGATATAATTCCATCAATAAAATACCAAACTACCTGGTACATAACTGATTGAAGCAACGACGCGTTAATACATTGTTTTAATGCGTTTAAAAAAGATTTTAAAGAGGGCCAAAATAGCTGTTTTTCAGACCCCGATTACTCCTATTCTAACAAGTAAAACAAATTTGTTAACGTTATTTATCAACGGAGTTTAGGTTCACGACTTCTAAAAGAATGTCCGTTTCGAAAAAAATTTGCCAGTGTGGCTGTTATTAACGATCACAGTCAAAATGAGCAGTCAACTGCCCCATCGGCTGAGGAGAGTTAAGCGGCCACTTCTAGTTTGGTATTTAGTTCCTATCCTCAAAAGAAGATTAATTATAGCATTAGAATGTTCAGTTTGATCATCTTTATTATAATCCAGTGCATTTTTTGCCAAACCGTCTACTTAAGAAAAAAAGTTATTTTTATCTAAAAACAACACCTGCGCAGTCATATGGTACTTTCAGCATAAGTTATGATAACTCATGAATCATAGTAACACTGCGAATAAACTTTATACTTTTACCTGAAATTAAGGAAGAAAGCAGACAGATAAATGAAATTAACGAAGTAAATAGTGTAACCTAAATTATAAGGCTTATTCAACTATTAAATGATACAAAAAATGTATTAATTTTCCCGCGAACCCCCCCCCCCCCTCAATCTTGTTTTTGCACTTTTCGAGGTTAATATGTTTGTTTTTCTTTGATTCCACGATAAAATTGTTTTGACCGAAGCGTGAAGAAATTCTTTACATTATGTGGCAAGAACAAAAACTACCTAAGTTACAGTCTGTAAAACATAAACTTTTACAGGTATCACGAAAATAAATAAGTTAAAATGTTCTAGGCCCAAAAAGCTTATCAATGTTTTTTGATCGCTCCAAAAGACCATTGATTCACCGGCATTATCGGCATAATGATTCTTTCTATTTTAAAATCTCTAGCTAACCTCTGGCATCATACTCAGAATTGAAAGCGCGTTAGGTTACCAGCAGACGAAGATCTAAACACACATTTGTTCAGAAAATCTAATATTCATTATCCAAAGGACGGCCATATACTGGTACTTTGTCAAGGCTGTGACAATTCTGTCATTATTAATATGTTCGTCGCGCTAAATAACGACACAATTGCCAAAATATAGGAAAAATAAATATTAATATGTTCCTCGTCACATGTTCCACCTTCGCATACGTTTCACCAATAAAGTCTAAAACTTTAATTCTTAAAGTTAATCTTCATTCCATTAATTATACGAACATATACCACCAGATAAACCACGCCAATCATATCCTACTATAATTTAACATTGATTATATATTTATTTACATTTGGCCTTATCTGAGGTAATTAAGATCAGCATTCAACCACAGTGTCCGTTTTTTAATTCAAAAGCAAGTTAATAAAATGTTGACCGTATTTTGAAACCAACCTTAAAATATTTTTGTTTCATGTGGTTTGGCGACCACATGGTCGCGAAATGGTGTTTTGGGTGAGATTTCGCGACCAATGTTTTAAGTAGAAAAAAAATTGTCGCCAAACCTTGTTTAAAACACCATTTTGCGACCATGTGGTCGCCAAACCATATTCTGAACAACAATTCGCGACCAAATAGTGTGGTCGCAAAAGTACTCATAAATGGGGTTTTTGTGACCACAAATGGTCGCGAAAGTACCCTTCACCTTTGCAGCCTATAGGAATAAAAATTTTGGGAAAACGAGAAGCACGTTATTTTACCCATACCGTATGTACAGGCTATAAAGTACAGCATTTTAACTGTCCTTCGGGCATAAATAAGTTTTTAGCCGATTCTTATTTAACTGTACAGTTTTCAGACTTAAACTGCCCTTGTCAAAAACACCCCAAAAATGCTTAGGGCAGGCTAGTTTGTTGCATAATATTGTGATTCTAAGATATCTTACGAAATGGAGACGAACCGTGGCAAAGTTCACTACTTTGATCCAACTCTGTCTGCGCCAAACCTATGATTTAAACGGTTTCAAGTAAAACCTGTCACAGTCTATTAAAATGATCCTCTTGACTTTTTCACTGTCGGGGGAAAACAGTGAATTGCAAAACAAAACAAAAAAAAAGAGCACAAAAGTCAGTTTTTTTACTATGAAAGGATATCGAAGAATGCACAAAAGACGACCAATTCCGGTTTAGTTACCAATTTAACGGTGGGCATCTTGTGTTGTTTCTTGAACTTGGATCATTCTTGCAATAAATGGACAATTACATGGAAATTTACTTCCATTTCCTTAAAACCACCACAACAAACTAATTGAAATAGATTTTGAAATTGAGAACATCGCAACGTATGCTAAATGAAAGCTTTTATATTGATGATGAACGGCACTGATTCGTTCGGATACAAGGACAATGTTAAATTAACCCTTTGCTTAACAATTTTCGCTCAAAGTAACAGTCTTTTTTTTCTCATTTTGGTAAAAATTAATGTAAGTGACGTTGCTTAAAGTAACATTGCTTAAAGTAACAATTTTCGCGTAAAGTAACAGTTTTTTACGTAGGTAATCGTTTTTTGCGTAGGTAAGTGTTTTTGCGTAGGAGAAAGAACTATACAGGGTGCCGAATAACTGCGCAAAGCGTAGGTGGAGTTACTACACAGGTTGTCCGATAACTGTGCAGGTTGCCAGATAACTGTGCAAGACGTAAGCGGAAAAGTAAAAAACATTTTGGTACAAAATCTGACGGATATCAGCACGGGTGGACGAAACTGCCGGATTGGGTCAGCTTGGCTTACCTTACATGAATCAAAATACGCCGAGGCTGTGTTGTTAGCCGTGTGCTGAGCCTTGCGTGAGTCTTCTCATAAAAGGAATTTAGGGAAAATACAGCTCAGATGCGTTGCATAAACATACGAGGAATATAAATACAGTCGTATACGCCACGACATGAAACAGTTGCTCAGTGCAGTGCTAAATAATACGTAATTGATTAAAATACGTTAATACACTTTTTGTACTAAATTTTGTGCTTTTATTTCTCTATGTTATTCCCTATTTTCCTTTATTTTGTTTAACACAGTATTCATACGTCACCAATTCCCACATTTCATCTGGCAATAGCAAAATAACAGATTGGCGAACCCAAAATGTCATACTTGGTCCGAAATTCCCTTCAACCATAAGTACCAAGAAATTCCAAGGCAGTCATTCAGACATGTATAACGTAGAACTGGAGTGTTTAATGTGAACTAAAAAGACAGCTATGGACCTTAACGCGACACTGGTCGTTTTTACTTGGTTAAATACAACTTTCTGGAAGCTACCCAAAAACAAAGTGGAACGTTAACTCCCAGTGGGATTTTTGTGCAAATTCTTGCTCTTAAATTTTGGGAAAAGAAAGGAATATTCAAAATATCTTCTTCTCACAGGGACTTTCGAAAAGTCTTCCTATAGCTTATAGCACTACAGACGTTCGAAATGTTTTTTTATTTAGTTAGCATCTTTTCTATGAAATCACCTGATTAAACGGTTTCGTGCAAATTTGCACTGAATTCTCTCTAAGGGTTAGTATGCACTATGTCCCCTTCGGAGTTAATTTCTGCGTTAAATGTTTGCCTTGTTGATATTATCCGAGGTCACAGTAACCGTCAGATTGTTAAATATTCGATATAGATTGATTATATTATACTCTATGATGAACAAAAAAAAATGTGGAAACTAATTATCACTCAAATAATTTTGTCTGAATACGACCTTAAATGCATATTTGCAACTGGTCTGCAAAGAAAAGAAAAAAAATGCTGAATATCAAATGCAAATTGAAACAGTTGTGAGCTATCTTGTAGTGAACACAAAATGAAAATATGTTTTTTGATAACCAGACAATTTATTTGAGATACACTGCCGTACAGGTGATACAAAAAGGAAAAACACAGAGAATATTTACCTTTTTTATAAAAAAGGTTTATTTCTTTAAATTGTTGAATTTGTAAACTGGTGTGCTCTTACTGGTATGTCTCATTTTTTTCGGAGAAAGTTTCGATAACAACGGAAAATATTCCTCGAACCGTGTTTATAAAAATCTAAAATACTCGGAAGANACTTGGTCCGAAATTCCCTTCAACCATAAGTACCAAGAAATTCCAAGGCAGTCATTCAGACATGTATAACGTAGTACTGGAGTGTTTAATGTGAACTAAAAAGACAGCTATGGACCTTAACGCGACACTGGTCCTTTTTACTTAGCTAAATAGAACTTTCTGGAAGCTACCCAAAAACAAAGTGGGACGTTAAGTGGAACGTTAACTCCCAGTGGGAATTTTGTGCAAATTTCCATCAATCGCTCTTAAATGCTAAAATTTTGGGAAAAGGATGGAATATTCAAAATATCTTCTTCTCACAGGGACTTTGGAAAAGTCTTCAATTAGCTTATAGGCCATTAGCTTATAAGTTATAGCACTACAGACGTTCGAAATGTTTTTTTATTTAGTTGTATAGCATCTTTTCTATGAAATCACCTGATTAAACGGTTTCGTTGAAATTAGCACGTAATTCTCTCTAAGGGTTAGTATCCACTCAGTCCTCTTCGGAGTTAATTTCTGCGTAAAATGTTTGCCTTGTTGATATTATCCGAGGTCACAGTAACCGTCAGATTGTTAAATATTCGATATAGATTGATTATATTATACTCTATGATGAACAAAAAAAAAATGTGGAAACTAATTATCACTCAAATAATTTTGTCTGAATACGACCTTAAATGCATATTTGCAACTGGTCTGCAAAGAAAAGAAAAAAAAATGCTGAATATCAAATGCAAATTGAAACAGTTGTGAGCTATCTTGTAGTGAACACAAAATGAAAATATGTTTTTTGATAACCAGACAATTTATTTGAGATACACTGTTGTACAGGTGATACAAAAAGGAAAACACAGAGAATATTTAGCTTTTTTGTAATAAAAGGTTTATTTCTTTAAATTGTTGAATTTGTAAACTGGTGTGCTCTTACTGGTATGTCTCATTTTTTTCGGAGAAAGTTTCGATAACAACGGAAAATATTCCTCGAACCGTGTTTATAAAAATCTAAAATACTCGGAAGAACTTCTCGCTTAATATGATAATTAATAAGGGTCAATAACTTTAAAGTTGAGTAGGGGCGTAATGAACTGAACAAACCCTGCGAGATCAGTGTCGGTTTGTTTAGTTACACACGCGAATTTTCTTAAAATAAAAAGAAGAGTTGGGCCCAATTGGGTTTGTCGAACTAAGGTTGTCTGGTTTTGTAGGGGCTTGTAACTAGCCTTATTTTTGTTTCTTTAAAATGAGGCTCATATTTACTGGGCACGTTTTGTAGGTTATCTTTTTTTCATTTTCAATATAAAGTCATCCATAATTAATGCGGATATTATTGTCAATGTAAACAAAATTGATTTATATTTTATTAGTACAGATGAAAATGGCATCTTATATGTTTTGGATAATTCTTTGTTCATGTTCTGCTTTAACTATATTATGGCTTGTATACCATTGCTAGATTTCACACTTTTCCTTCACACTAATAAGAGAGAAAAAAATTAGAAATATCTAAGCAAAAACGTAGAAAAAAGGAAAAAATAAATGAGATAGATCGTGCAATTAATCATCAATTTGATCGTAATTAGTGATCAGAAAAAAAAGCATAATCAACTTGACTAGCCAATGAATGATCACTTCTATTGATCAAATTAAAACCTCAGATTCTGTAAAACCTTTAGATTTCTGTCCTCTCGACGTGCATGTCTCTCTCGATGTACTCGTTTTCACGAAAATATGTGGATATCGCGCTTATATACATATGTATATGACCAACTTCTAAGAAAGGTGGTCATATTGAGTACGGCGAACAATGTCTTTCTCAATATGCACGTGTTTGGGAAAAAGAACCTCGAGAGAAACATTTTATGACGATACAGATTTAAAATTTGAACCCATCGCGACAGACGTGCAGTTTCTTATAATTCCAACTAGTCTCAAATTATAAAATAAAAAGCAGGGTTTTAATTATTTATCGAAATTATTACTCACGGTTTTAATTATTTACCGGAATTATTAGACACGGTTTTATTTATTTATCGAAATTATTAGACACGGTTTTAATTATTTATCGGAATTATTAGACACGGCGAGACCGAATATTGGTCTTTTAGACTATACTGTCCACTATGGACTGTTTCAGAATTTTTTATTTGGAAGATTCTGAAATCTATCTTGGTTTCAAGACAAATTTCAACAGTGAAAAGTCGCCGTCTTCAACGACTAGTCCTCAAAGTAAGACAAACAACTTAGCGGTTTTTCACATTGCAACTATTGTTTCTATATGAATACACCGTTCACTTACCCTACTCAAATTATTTTCACGTTTTAGGTGAGAGCTTATTATCGCTTACTGTCGATAAATAGTGATGTTGATGTGACATCACTTCAAACTCAAGTCAGAGGCGATGAACTTTTTGACG
>SCLG01000010.1:1171259-1191203 GCA_004367875.1 Oikopleura albicans | reverse complement strand
TTCGTAAGTATAATTGTCGTGATTTTGTTATTCCGCTATGAACGGTGTAGAAGTCTGTCAGTGAATCGACATACAAATTGATTATCACTTCCGTTCCGCAAAGTCCCAAAGATGAGAAATCGGCCTACCAATGGCGATCTGTTTTTCTCGGAATATTGCAAAGGTGAGCACAACGCCCATTTAAAAATTCCAACTAAGTGCGTTTTCCCATGATAACCATTTTTGGAAACGATTTTTCCCGACGCGCAAAGCTCCAATTTTCTTCAACGCCTAACACGCCTAACACGCCTAACACGCCTAGGCGCGCCTAACACAGCGTAATCATAACTGTTCCTTTTGACACAAGCCCAGGAAGTGGGGCCCGATTCAGAGACATAAATTGTATTTTAGATAGTTTTCACACGCCCCCAAATTGATGGTAAAAGGTACTTTCGTGACCATTTTTAGTCGCGAAAAAACCCATTTATGAGTACTTTCGCGACCACACCATTTGGTCGCTAATTGTTGTTCAAAATATGGTTTCGCGACCACATTGTCGCGAAATAGTGTTTGAGACAAGGCCCTTTTCCTGTCTTAAGTACTATTTAGCGACCAATTTGTCGCCAAACCATATTTAGAATAACACTTGGCGACCAATTGGTGTTTCAGACAGGACAAAACCGCCAAAAATACCCTTCGTTCAGCTAAATCAAACTAGTTTTTGTTCTTATAACGTTTGTAAAGTATGATGTAAGTATGATTAAGAAACTTGACATTCCGTTAGTGTACTTGCTTTTATAAAAAACTGAATTTAAGTTTGCCAAATAGTAACAAAATGCAGTTGTAGCCACCTATGAGTCAGCATAATGTTCCAATAACATGATAAGCGAAGAAAATTGAAAATCAAATGTTTCTAATTCAATTTCTTGTAACGCATCTCTATCATTTTGTCAACAAGCTTTTCGAATAATATTCAACATGTTAGCCAGATGATGAGGTTTCTCTAGTTTTTCGTCAATATTGCTACAATCTCTAAAGATTACCCGAATTTAGGCGGTGTTTGGCTTCCTTTTGCTGAAAATAGTGTTGCTCGGTTTCGTAGTTAAATCGTTGATTTTGGGATTCCGCTTGAAACCTAGTATTTTTGTCGATTTTTTCACTTACTCACGGTGCACAGTTAATGGTCACCATGTGCGGCCGAAAGCTTCACTTGGGCCATGACTCATGGGGTTTCATGTTTTCAGTGGGGCTTCATTAGGGACTTAAGCTTCACTTGGGCCAAATTTCTATGTTATATTGGATAATGCTTCACTTCGGCCAAACGCGTCACTTCGGCCAAAAGCGTCACTTCGGCCAAAAGCGTCACTTCGGCCAAAAGCTTCAATGGGGCGGAAGGCAACGGCGATTGCTGACGAACCAGCTTAGTGCCGACGTGAAGCTTTCGGCCCAAGTGAAGCTTTGCCGGCCAAATTGCCGCCCCAGAAATGCGTTCCCTATCCGGTCTCCTCAGCATATTGCGACAACGAACAACGTTAAAATTGGGAATTATCCATTAATTCGGAAATTTAATAATTTTCCTTTTTCTCACATTCAGGCAATGTCATGACTCCTTAGTGTGCAAAACTCGGAGTATCGGAAGAGCTCAAGGAACGTTTTTAAGGGTTATCATTCGGATTAACGTTATTGCCGGGTTACTATATGACTTTTGCAAATATAGTTTACATAATACGTTGTATCATTACGTAATAAGTTGCGACAAGGAATGGAAATAATTCAAGCAAAATTATTTTAACATTTTTTTTTCACGATTAATTTGAATGAATACGCAAAGAAAATGCTAAGAGCCATCATTATCGCCAAAGATAATGCGTGCTTCTAGCAGGTTTAACTGGCAGATAGAATCAGCGAAAAAAAGTATAGTTTAGAACCATTAAAGTAACAAGCAAATTGCTTTCTGATTCCATCTGGCTTCACTTCACATTCTGCAACGGTTATCTTCTGCTATCAGCAATTAAAATAGAATAAAAATGTACGACCTCGGAAGACGTTTTTGGCGGCGTAGGAATATATTTTTTTTCTATATAGTCTGTCTATTAAGATGTCTAAGCTAACCTACGCGTTTTGGTTCCCACCAATAATATCTCACCTCCTTCATAGCCGATGAATCATATGATTCATAGGCTTTTAAACGAAAGAATCAACTTTACATTGTTTTGAATACATACTAAGATGAGTCATACGCGTCATACATACTAAGATGAATCATACATTATCTTGAATACATACTAAGATGAGTAATACGCGTGAAAATAGAGTATGGAGAATTTGTGGCTATTTTCAAAAAACTCAAACGGTAGTGCATAAAGATTTAAAAAGCTGAAAAAGGACAAACATTCTCGAACAAAAACAAAATATGAAAAGAAAAATCAAGTAGGTAAATGGAGATTCTTCCATATTGTGCAATTTTGTCCTTATTTTTGAAGCTTTTAAAATCCTAATTTTCTAATAAACGAACGTTAAATTGTTTTTACGTTCGAAATATTAATCGGTACTTTAGAAACGTCTGGTAATTTGGATATTTAACTGGTGACTGAAGTGGGATTCGAACCCATGCCACCGGAGAGATTCGAGCACAAATTTTCGAGGGAGTTAACAAACGTAATTTGGACATCGTGTCTCCCAAGCTGAAGTACGTAATCTTAAAATCCGTCTTCGTAGAGTGTCTTATGAGGTGACGTGAGCGGTATTGTTTTGTTATTTTTTAGGCGGCCAAAATAGAACATTTCCTCCGAAATAGTTATTGACGACATTCTCGGTTAATTGTAATTTCACACGCTCTTTAATTGACCTTGTTTCAACACACGCAAAAAACATTTCTAAACAGCAAAAAGATAGAACCATTACGTAACCGCGATGGTTTCGAAAATAATAATTTCCGCGTTTAAAGTTGATGCAGCTATCCAGCTCCGTGGGTACTTATTAAATTAAGTCAATTACGGCAATGAAAAATTGACGCGTAAAGAGAGGAATTTAGCCGGATTAAAACAAACGAAAATTATAATTGACATATGCAAAATTTAGACCCATAAAGTTTGCTACTATTAGAATGCTTTAGTTGATTTTCTCGATAACCAAAAGCACCTAAAATGAAATAAATGAACTGTCAAAAGTCACTGTAGTGGGTAAATTGGTTTTACACTAGGACTTGGTATAATCAAAAATAACAACACATAAGGTGCTGGCCTGTCGAGCTAATTATTAAAAGACGAACCGCCCTGAATTGGCCTGTCGAGGTAATTATTAAAAAATGAACCGCCCTGAACTGGCCTGTCGAGCTAATTATTAAAAAATGGACCGCCCTGAACTGGCCTGTCAAGCTAATTATTAAAAATGATCTGGTCTGAACTGGCTTGTCTTGCTCAAAATCAGTTGTCTTGAGTTGGCTATTCGAGAAATAAAAATGAGCTGCCCTGGACTGGCCTCTGGAGTCAAAAAATCAAGATGAGCTGGCCTATCGAACTGCGAAGATGCCAGCCGTGGATAAAATTTTGTTCTTTCCTAAAATATATTATATTTTACTTCAAGTTGTAGGTTGTTTGTAAGATATATAAAATAATTCTTGACTAGTTCCTATTGTGAAGTTTTTAACATTATTCAGATGAAAATATATTTGCTTCAAAAATTCCGCATTATACAAACCGATTTAATCGGCTCGAAATTCCTAAATATCTTTCCTCGTGTATTTTTTGCAACGGTATAATGGAGCTCATGTATACTTTATTCCTCGAAGGAAACAAAACGAAAAAAAAAACGAAAAAAAAAGTGAACGAGCGGCGGGGACAACACAAAAGGCACACTTACGCATTTTTAATGAGGGGATCGATTAGAAACGGCCAAAACGAGCGTACAAAATGTTAAAATCATGTAGAAATTTCTGTTCCTAGCTAGAACAAAAAATGTGACGTGTACGGTGAACAAATTATTCAAATTGTTTGTACAATTTCCGTATTCTTCTACTTTGACTCCGAGACCTCAGTTTGACCATTGTGTTATCGTAATTCGAAATTTTGATTTTGTTTTGTGGAAAGTAAATATTTGAGTTTTAAAACAAATTTGTTACGATTTCTACATGAACTTGAGCTGCCTTTTTTTCTAATTTTTAGTCGACATGTTAACTTGTGTGTTCAGTTGTAATGTTTGGCTTTGGGGTTGACAAGAATAGTTCCAAGAACATCTCAAACGTTTTTTGCATCCCACTGACGATTTGGCTATTTTTTGATTAGATCAATGTACTTAATTTATGTTCACCTTACATAATTACTTCGCTCTCACTATAACCTTGATATTTTCAGTACACTCCCGTGCTACCAGTCTTCCCAAAACACTCAAGTTTGGCGGTAGCGGACGTCAATGGGTGAAATTTAGCTGTAGCGGTAGCGGTCGTCAACGACCGCGGCGTTTGTCAACAACTGTTGGACGGTCGTCGACTGTCGTCGGTAACGTTTGTCGCATTTTCGGAACACTACGTGCTACAATATTGTAAAGCATGCGTGTAGGCGGTAGGTACAATGACGATAAAAGGACGAGATACCTTCGTAGCATTTCAAAATAATTTTCTCGAATATTTCGAAAATTAACTCCTATAATTGCGGTTGTATTGCCCATATCTTCACCTCCATGAGTCATAGGTGATGCCGTCATGAGGTCATAAGTTAAACACAATGTGTATTACGCATACAAAAAACCCATATACAAAAATCCCATATTTGCGAGATTTTAGGCCCCATCAGTCATGTGCTATGAGTACAGTGGCATGTATTTTTTTCAAAGATAACAAATTCAAAAATTTCAAATGTCTAAAATCACCAAACTTCGGGCGTAGAATCAGTTTCCGAAGGACAATCCAATGATGACAACATCGGCTTCAGGAACTTCCGGTGACCGGAAGTAGGGCTAAATCACAAACTACGCATGCAAAAATCCTATGACTCATGCAAAATTTTCAAAATATCCGGATGTAGTGATGTTTAAATCATTTCACATCCTATTACAAGTTCCGTTCGTTTGTATTCGACACATTTTATACCGTGTAGTGACTTACTAACATTGTTTGGTTTAATGTGGCTCTGTTGTTAATAAACAAATTTATACTTAAAAGAACACTAATTCGATTAACACGACGTATACAAATTGATTTTGGTGTTTTTCCACGAACAAAACGACTTCCAATAAGAATGATTATAATGTTGATGAGTTTAGCTTGAGTTATAAACAACTTGTGAAATGACCTTCGGTTGAGCGTAATAGAATGTTATATCTGTCATGGAGTATAATTTATGCCGTTTGTCGATGTGATTGGACTTAGCTTTAATCCGTTTGTATCGTAACTATCATAGGAAACATTGTGAAAGAAACAAAAAAGACAGAATTGCACGAATTTGTAAATCATGCGCGTAATCCCACTTACATTTTGATTTGTCCCGCGAGTACCGTCAGTCTTGGGAGCACTTATATTTTGGGTTGACTAGCGAACATATGGTCGCGAAGTCATGTCTACAACAATATTTGATGGCAAATTCATATTCTGCAACACGGTACCCGAAAGTGTGGTCGCGAAATAACACAAAAAACAAGTTTTTTGGTGACCAAATAACCCTCAAAATTTCTACTCGGCGTTTTACATGATTTTCCGCTATCTTTTTTACCGCATTTTATAGAGGGCGATATTCGATTTTTTGACGCGGGAAAAAACTCGCGTTCTGAAAATCGTTTATCGAAACAAAAAATATCAAAAACAAAAATTCATTCCTTAATAATAAAGCTTGTTAAAAGTCTTGTTGACCTAGGTAATTGTGGAGTAATTTCAATCTGTAACTTCCATAAATAGAACCGCATATGTGAATTTAATACGACGTCATGATAGGTCTTTCAATGAAAGACTTTCATTTATTAATTTATAAATATTTTCTTGTTTTTTGACATTTTTTTGTCGTCGTGGAGTTCCATGGACAGTGGCCAAAACTCGCAAGAACTGGACACGGATTTTGTTTAAAAAAATGTTATTTCAGAAACACTACTTAAAAAAAATTAATAAAAGATTAAATAGGCCGGATAGAAGACACGGGATATAATAACTAATCCCGAAATTGATCAATTGAAAACAGATTTGCAACCAAGTATCAGAAGAGTTACTGCGTAAATCTTCTACACAAGGTGCGCATTTTTGTGAGCCATGAGGGGGGAGTATAATCCTGAAAGTTCATGTATTTTCAGCTGTCAAACCATTCTGTCAAACTATTCTTTTTACAGTAGTTTCAATATTTCTGTTCAAACTTTATTTCTATTGTTAAGGGTGGGAAATACCATTTTTCTTAAAAAGACTGACGAAATTCACTTGTTCTATAAATGACGCCCCTTTCGCACAGTTAAGCGTCTCTTAAGAGATCATTTTTGTCGTGTGTTTGTTCCGAATACTAGTGTTTGATAGAATCCAAATATACCTAAATTTAAACCCCCGAACTAGTTATGTTAACACCATCTCAAGTTGAGATTCTCAACAATGTTGGGTTATCTTAACTGTTTTGGACTACCTGCCGCCGGTCTTTATTTGCGAAATCATTTTTTTTTATCAAATTAATTTGCGCTGAATCTGATTTTTATGAGACACCCATCATTTTAATCAGACAGTAAGATTCCTGCCGCGTCGTGACTTAATTCCTTTTTTTTCTATTCATGACAATTTCTAGTCATTGAGAATTTTTTTTGAGAATATTTTTGGTGCATTTTCAAGTAAGAAGAACCTTATAACGTCTGCATGCCACAATTTGTTTTTGATCAATAGTGACCTTGCAAAAAAAAATCATAATTCTCGTCATTTTTTACATGATCATGCATGATAAGACGTCAGCACTGATGCCGTATAACTTTTATTTCTGCGTTTGCATACAAGTTGTATACATCTTATGATTAATCGGATATTTCAAGTAGAAAAAAATATTGTAAAACTAATAGCTAAGATAATCTTTACAATTTGTAAAACAAGCAAGTAAATCTTTAAGTGTTTAGATGTAAGTCGAATATTTTTTTATCACATTAAAACTTTCAAATTCCATGTTAATTAGCCAGGTGTCAAGGCCACCACGAAAATCGTTCAAAGTTTTGATCGGCAACAAAACTTCTAAAAACGCCAGACATGTGAAATATATATACAGTCCGAGATCTGGCTAGGACGTTAAAATGAGCAATACATAATATATTTTCAATAAAACTGACAGTAGCATATAAATATATAAAGCTTATAATATGAAATGCTAAATGGCCATTTTTCTGCGACCACTTTTCTCACCGGCGAAATTGCCGATATAGTGACTTTCACGATGACGCGTCACAAAAAGTGGCGAGACAGTCTAGCTGAGACTTGAAGATGTTTCTGAATTGTCAACGAGTTTAAAGAAATAAAAAAAATGTAGATAAAAAAATTTATGCAATGTCACTTTTCGGTGGTGGCTCTTTTCAAATCGATTAGTTATATGAGACTATACATATAAACTATACAGTATAGACTGCAACGGTGATGCCAAAATAGCGTTAAAATCATGCTAGATGCGTTACAGTATGAGGATCATCATACGGTACATGTATTTAACTCTCAACGTGATGCGCGGCAATCATTAAAACGAGCGCGGGATTGGCGTTGTTTGGGTTTTTATGCAATAACTGAAGTGTTATATTATAATATACACCGCCTGAGGGTTTATCAGGCTACTTTGTCCGCTCGTGCGCTTATCAGGCCACTTTTTTTCTCAAAAGTTTTTCGCCTATACCGCCCACGCCCTGAGCGTTTATCAGGCCGTATGAGGGTTTATCAGGCCGTTTTTGGAAAGTAGCCCGATAAACCCTCAGGCGGTGTATTTAACTTAAAGTGAAATTCCAAGTGCTCGTATGATTTTATGTCCGAGAAAAACTACGGGTTAAACGGCAAAATTTACTGTATGTCAAAATTTGAACAATAGTTATGAGCATATTCAAAATGCTAAAATTAAATTGATTCTTATGTTATCGGTTTAAATCAAATTGACCTCTGTACGAAAATAAAAAAAAACGTTGTTTAAAATGAATTGATGTCATCAAATCGACCTTCTATTTGAGCGTTAAGAAACATATAATAGTTTGAACCCACAACGTGCTATGATGTCAGCAATCATTTCTAACATTCGTTTTAAACTGTTTTTACGTGGTAGGCCAGCTGACCTGATTTTGACCGTAATGATCATGTTTTACACTTTTTTTTTCGAGAATATAAGCGTAATTTGATGTACACGCTTGCCAGGCGGTATCGCCCCATTGAGACACATTTTTCGCGGTCATTTTCGTTTTAGTGTCATACAGATTAACTACTGTAGATTAAATAAAATTTTAGTATTGATCACGTTCAAACGAAATAGTTTACCCNACTTAAAGTGAAATTCCAAGTGCTCGTATGATTTTATGTCCGAGAAAAACTACGGGTTAAACGGCAAAATTTACTGTATGTCAAAATTTGAACAATAGTTATGAGCATATTCAAAATGCTAAAATTAAATTGATTTTTTTGTTATCGGTTTAAATCAAATTGACCTCTGTACGAAAATAAAAAAACGTTGTTTAAAATGAATTCATATCATCAAATCGACCTTCTATTTGAGCGTTAAGAAACATATAATAGTTTGAACCCACAACGTGCTATGATGTCAGCAATCATTTCTAACATTCGTTTTAAACTGTTTTTACGTGGTAGGCCAGCTGACCTGATTTTGACCGTAATGATCATGTTTTACACTTTTTTTTCGAAAATATAAGCGTAATTTGATGTACACGCTTGCCAGGCGGTATCGCCCCATTGAGACACATTTTTCGCGGTCATTTTCGTTTTAGTGTCATACAGATTAACTACCGTAGATTAAATAAATTTTTAGTATCGATAACGTTCAAACGAAATAGTTTACCCGGCTTGATAAACGTTTTATGCCGGGCTTAAAAAATTCACAATAATTCGCAACAATTAAAAAAAAACTGGTAAAACCAGTTGTAGAGTTTGTCAAACTACGTCGATCTGACTATTCGGAAATTGATTTGGGCCAGCAGGGCCCCCTAGAGAGCTGTTTAAAATCTCCAACCTACGCAAAAAACACCGTCAATCGAATTTTCTCGAAAAGTTGAGGGGGGTCAGCAATGCCCGTTTTGCCCTACGGGGCGTCCATATGCCTTAAATCGACGAAAAAAACAAGTTGCGTGTCTAAATACACGCACTTCCCCCTGGGAGTTAAAACCAAAACAAGACTTTAACCCGTTTTGTCAAAACGTTTTTTCGCTAAAAAATATCAAGTGGCACCGCTGCGTCAAGACGGTTATGGGAAAGATCATTGATTTGCCATTAATTGGTCGTCATAGAAATTTGAGAATTAATTGGAATTCTTAAGTCCCTAAATTTGAGTGTCAAAACTCGCGCTAAAAGCTTCTCACTCCAAAAAACGTACTTAATTCGAGTAGACAAAGATAATAATGACGTAATAAAAGTCTTAAACTTAAACAAGCTTGATTTTTTTTCTAAAACTGACGCCGATGAGTACCATTAAGGCAGCCATTAACCACTTCCTGTCCTCTAACTTTTTTTTGCTCTTTTTGGCAAAATTAAATAATTTTGAGCCAAGTTCAAGTTTTGTTATTTCAAATAACAGATCCAAATTGAAGATAGATTTGAGATTCTCGAATTATCAGATGAGAAGAAAACGAAAACTAAAACAAATTGAAAGATTGACCACATTCACCGATATCCCCGGACTAAACTTGGTCAAAAAATAACTTCTGAAATTTGATTGAAACGGTTGATGCATCATGATGGCGAAAAAAAATCAACGGGATTCGTCTGATATCAGAAGATCTTGTTGTTTTATCAGCGTACAAGATCAAGATAAAAAAATATAATTCAGCCAAAAATTCAGTTAAAATCGGGCTAAAATATGAAAAGCTCGACAGCAACCGGCTTTTCGGCTCATCGTGAATTGGGCGCCGGAAGGGAAATTAGAATTAAGGACCTGACAAAGCTAGTCGAATACAGATTAATTTAATGGGTAAGCTGGAAAAACTAGCCTAAGGTAACCAAGGCCAGTTTAGTATTTTATTGTTTTATTTCAAAAAAAACTTATGGCCAAGTTGTAGAGCTCGTCAACCTGACTCGAAATGGAAATTTTAAAGTTAATTTGGCTCCCCATGAGCCTACTCGTGAATTACTTGGATTAGTGCGTAGGTTGTGAAAATGGTCAGACGCAAAATCGTTATTTTGCGTAGGTTGACATTTTCAAATAGCTATGTAGGGGCTCATGGTGAGCCAAATTAAATTTAAAAGTTCCATTTCGACTCAGCTTGAAGAGCTCTACAACTTCGTCATAATAGTTTTTTTTTTAATTTTTAGATTTCCCCACTTCTAGGAAATTTGTCATAATTAGTTCACAGTTGTACCTTAATGTCACATACCTAAAAAAAGTTTCAGAACAACATATGTAATGCGGATGTTTGTCCACAGTTTCGATAAGCCACGAGCGGTCCACTAACGCTAAAAGTATGTGTTTGAGGGTATACTGGCATTTTATCCCTATTGCCAGTGAGTTACTAATGTAATTTTAGCAAATAAAGAAGATGCGCCTAAGTAAACTGCTACTTAATATTCTTACCTTCCAATATCTTTAAAGCAAGATACACTCTAATCAACTTTGGTGCGTTTAAATCCAAAAACGAATAAAAACAGACTCCCGGCGTGGAAAAACTACTTAAAGTCCGGATTTAAACTGGGTCTGATAACAGACTAAGTCATTTTATAAACACTTTTATGACGCCTGCATAATCATGAAAAAAAACCATCAACCTTTTCCAATTAAAGAAGAAAAAAAACCCAAAGAGTTGTCTTTGTATTTGGTTGGAAACAAAATATTGAAAAATATATCAAAACTAGATTAGAAGTAAGCGGATAAAATAAGAGCCAAAAAAAGCAAGATCCCGACTCTCTTGATGCCACCGCCACGTCGATAGTAAAAGAATATTTGCAAATATTTTGACGCGATTTGCATTTTATTAGGCGCATTGCAAACTTTGTGGATAGATTGGGCAAATTAGACTGTTCTCAACACGAGTTTCATGAAAATTCAAATGCATACAACGATAGCTAAAAACCAGGCTCGACACGCGCTCAATCAGGTTTTGCATGGATATTTTTAATCAAGCCCAAAAACGCTGCTGTTTGTGTTTTTAGAAGTCCTTATTTGCAAAATAGTTCTGAGTCTTAACTCTCAGGGATTCATTAGTTCAAATTTGGACTAACCGCCCTAAATGGACCGAAAATGATAGTTTAATCGAAAATCGCTGAAACACGGCCGTAAAATGGACTTATTGTTAAAGCTTAAATAGTGACAAGGGCGTGAAGTCTAAATTTAGACTAATGAACCTCTACGGATTATATGCCACTTGGCCAAGCTTGGGACCCTTTGGAGTTAAGAAAAAATGCAGACTATAATATTCCACTTTTTCAGGTTTAAATCCAAATTTGTGAAACTAGTCGTCGTTTTTTTCATTTAATGAAAATAGAAAATATCCTTATAGGAAAATGTTCAGTTTATTAACCAAACTTAGTCAGCAATTGTGTAATTGAAAAATCACTGTTGCGCCGCCTCATTTTGTTAGTTCAATTTATTAGAGTACACTCAAGTTCTTCCCAACATTAACTGTGGTGCGGAATTTGGCTAGTGAGCTTCCCAATTTTTCCTTTAAATGTAATTATACAGAGAATTGTTGGGCAGTTTGTCTCCTGGAGCACGGAAAAGGGATACATAATGTACTTAAAATTTCTCAGTCACTAAATATTACAAAATAAGTTTGTCAAATCTGATATTTATAAATTTTGATTTGGTGTACTTTATTAATGTCATCATATTTAATAATAATGTCATCAAATAGAGTAACTACCATTCATTAGCACTTTTTGCTTTCAAAATACACAAACATATGTTTATTTCAATTTGCGCATACATGTATTTCATACATGTATACAGTACTTAGTATACTACATGTTGTGTACAATTACATAAAATCAGATTTTGAATATATGGTTCGATATAATTTGCACATTTCTTCTGTATAAGTTATCATGTTAATCCAAGATGTGCGATTATGATCGATGTGAGATTGAGTTCATTTATCTGTGATAAAATTTTGGATTTTGTGATTTCGCATAAATGGTTGTCTGTAGACCGGTTTTATGCCAATGTTGTGAAAATAATTGTGCTTGTTCAACGCCGACATTTTAATTATCATTTAGTTTAATAAAAATTTGGAGAACGTCCATTTGTAGGTTGTTGTATAAGCAAAAAAAATAAACAGTTTCACTTAGACTGACATTTTTCCTAGACAATGGATATAGCGATATCAGTGGCTATATGGATATATAAGCAATTTGATGGAAACCAAAAACTTAGATTTCTTTCGAGATTTTTTATAGACTGAACTAAATATGCTAATTTATGTGACATTTCTTGCAGCTGGAGTACTTGCTTGGGAGGGAAACGATGTGGCTACCGTTTGGTGCCGATGTGGCGACTCCGCCGATGGACAGGTATGTAGACTAAAACCACTGTGGTTAATAGTTTTGCTGGGGTACGACCCGAGTTTGGCCCGAGCTCGGGTATGACGACTAATTTTTTACCCGACCTTTTTTTAGGGTCCGGCCCGGTCGTGCACGATCGTGTATGACCCGACTTTTTCACACGTGTTTCCGCGCGGAATACCCGAGTACGGTTCGGGTAGGGTAGTCGGTTCAAGTTTATAACAGATGTGTTTTCAATATTTAGGTGAAGTTTCATGAAAATGTATAATAAAGCTAAATAAAATATTTCAGGAATCATCGTGCGGTCAAACATTTCGGGACTGGAATATGGTGCGTATGCGAAGTTCGACGTACGGCCTTGAAAGATTGTCGGCAGGAAAACCGTTTGACATGATAAGGTATGTTACATACCGTATGTACCACAAAGAGCCACCGTGGTGCACCGTAGCATCTCGCAGGAAACGTTTTTCGCCGAAAGACTGAAAAAAAAAATCGCCTAAAAAGGTTTCCGGGAAATGTTTTTTTTCCGGATAAGACAATCCGTAGAACGATATCGTTCGCCGAAAACGTCTATTAACAAAATTAAAAAAAAACTGAAATCAACAATCTACATTTAGTTTTTACAATGACGAAGGCGTAACATTTAACGAAACTCATTGTGCTTCAACAAACGGATGCTATCTGCGTGAGGATAATCGATGGTACTCGCACATTGAATTCGGATGTGTGACTAATCTCGAACTTCATCCTCGATCATGGAATTCCCGAATTCGGCATAAACAACAACCTCAAGACTTTTGCAACAAATATTCTGGATTTCGTCTTAATAATAAGGTAAAAAACGCTAATTAAAAAACATAATATTTTTTAATAATTTCTGATTAACTCCCAGGGGGAAGTGCGTGTAAATAGACACGCAACTAGTTTTTTTTCGTCGATTTAATACATATGGAGGCCCCGTAGGGCAAAACAGGTATTGGTGGTATTGGTGACCCCCCCCCTCAACGTTTCGAGAAAATTCGATTGATGGTGTTTTTTTTGCGTAGGTTGGAGATTTCAAACAGCTCTCTAGGGGCCTTGGTGGCCCAAATCAATTTCTGAATAGTCAGATGGACGTAGTTTGACGAGCTCTACAACTTGGATGTAGACCAGTTTTTTTGAATTATTGCGAATTATTGTGAATTTTTGAAGTGCGTGTTTATTTACACACATTTCCCCCTACGGGTTCCCAAAAACTCCTTCCCCCTGAGAGTTAAGGATTATTTTTCGTGTTCTCAATACTACGACGTAGTAACTACGTGCTATAACAATGAAAAACTTATCATTAATTCTTTAGTTTTCATTAATTGCTTTAGTTTTCCATCGACTGCTGTTATTCTGACAACTGTAATGATGTCCTGAAAGAAGGTCAAGAGGCTGATGATGACTACAAGATGTCTAATTGGGTTTATTGAAGCACTTTCTCAAATCTAGAATGTTATAATTGCGTTTAGTATCACTGATTGTCTGATATTTTTAGACAGTTATTTTTACCACAACTATGCGATCATGTCTCATCTCGAACCTTGTCTATTCCAGTTCTTGAAAACGCTGTGATTTCGATAAAAAATAAATTGCAATCGGGCCAAATTTTTATCAGAAAACTTTGAATTTGAAGTCATAATGAAGTCATCCAATAATCATTAATCGAATTAAAATCACAAAAATGTGTCTAATATGGGTTTCTTCAAACTTTTAACACCAGAGAGTTCGATGAAAATATTACTTTATGATTTTTTTTAAATACTAATAAAATCGATTAAGGCTGAATTTGGGTCGCAATTGGCGAAATNCCCCCTCCCACCCTTAACTTTTCGAGAAAATTCGATTGACGGTGTTTTTTGCGTAGGTTGGAGACTTCAAACAGCTCTCTAAGGGGCCTTGGTGGCCCAAATCAATTTCTGAATAGTCAGATCGACGTAGTTTGACGAGCTCTACAACTTGGTTTTACCAGTTTACATTTCCCCCTACGGGTTTCCAAAAACTCCTTCCCCCTGATAGTTTAACCATCTAAAAATATATCACCGTATGTCTGTGATAAATATTCACGCTTCATATCTGATTTTCTCATTTTAGACTTAGAGAAAGAAAAATAAGCAATAATCATAAAAATTCGAAGTAAAATTAAAAATTGGATTGTAGTGGCTTGATGCAGTTTTGGCTCAAGTTCAGCTTGTCACGTTAATATGATTTGAGGCCTCAAAATGGGCCAAACTATTTTTTTTCGTGCTCTCAATACTACGACGTAGTAACTGCGTTCTATAACAATGAAAAACTTATCATTAATATTGCTTTAGTTTTCCATCGACTGCTGTTATTCTGACAACTGTAATGATGTCCTGCAAGATGGTCAAGAGGCTGATGAGGACTACAAGATGTCTAATTGGGTTAATTGAAGCACTTTCTCAAATCTAGAATGTTATAATTGCGCTTAGTATCACTGATTGTCTGATATTTTTAGACAGTTATTTTTACCACAACTATGCGATCATGTCTCATCTCGAACCTTGTCTATTCCAGTTCTTGAAAACGCTGTGATTTCGATAAAAAATAAATTGCAATCGGGCCAAATTTTTATCAGAAAACTTTGAATTTGAAGTCATAATGAAGTCATCCAATAATCATTAATCGAATTAAAATCACAAAAATGTGTCTAATATGGGTTTCTTCAAACTTTTAACACCAGAGAGTTCGATGAAAATATTACTTTATGATTTTTTTTAAATACTAATAAAATCGATTAAGGCTGAATTTGGGTCGCAATTGGCGAAATNATTTAATTTGGTTCACCTCTAACCAATCACGTCAATGTAAAATGAGATGACCTCTTCCATGGCCGCCTCTTTTTTTTATTTCGCCAATTGCGCCCCAAATTCAGCCTTAATCGATGTTATATAAAATGCCCTATTGTGGTCGGATATCCAGGATATAGTCCGAGATGATTTTGAGTGACTACCATTTGTACAATCGAATAATACAAAATCGTTCAATATGACGCGTCATGACGCCACTGTCTTTTAAATTATGACAGTGTATACTCCTCAAACTCCAATTGTATCCCGTCGCGTTTGTTAAACTTTATTGTTTTAGAACTCTGTGGAAGTTGACTATTATCAATAAACGTTGATACGTACAGTAAATGAAGACTTTCACTTTTAAATTACAGTGACTAATACAAATAATTGGTATGCCGGTTTAGAATTTCGGCTAAAGTATTGTATGACCAGTTTAGTGACAAAGCAGCCTCGATAAGCGGAAATGAATTTCTGTTTGTAAGCAATCCCAATTTTACCAGAGCAGGCAAGACAGAGCAGCCCTAGGCGGACACTATTTTACTTCGTTTAGAACGTGTTGAATTTTTTACCGCAAATACGACCGATTTTTTTTAATATTATAGTGTATCTAAAAACAACAGCCAGTGCGCCATCCTAGTTCGAGTGCAGTGTCTTCGAAAGTTCGTAAACTGGGCAGTCGAGGCCAGAACAGCTCGACAAAATTTCGAACCTCGAAAGACTAGTCGCGCACAATCTCGAAGCTCAAAAGGCCAGCCAGACAGGACAACCTAGCACAGCTCATTTTCGTCTTACTTATCTCGAGTCGACCCCTGGCCGAGAATTATCAGCCTAACTGTTTTTGGGCTTCTAGTTGTTGCTGTAAGTTGTGATTCTCAACGACTGTGTTGTTTAACGTAGCAACGTATTTATACCGGAGCGGGCGTTACAGGCGCCGTTGTTTTGCTTCGTTGAAAGTGAACTTTGTGGCTAAACCCCCACGTTTGCATCAACGTTAAAAAAATCTGTAGTCTCTGTTTACCAAAATGGCCTTTTTGAACATGCAGGTAATGTTTATAACTAATCAAGTTCACATAAACATCTTTTGCTCTTTTCCAACAATAATGGAAAAATATTCTTAATCGTATTTGTATCACAATATTAATGTTGAAATGTAAGAATGTGGTCATATCTAATATTTAGCTAATTACACCCGTTGCAATCCCAAACAACTTTACTTTTTTTTATTTTATTTTTGACTTCGGGAAAATAAACCGTAATCGGTATTAAAATAGTAACTTCATATTTTAAGTTCAGGTTTTGAACCAGCGGCAATAATTTAGAGGGCTTCAAATAGCTGCCAGTTCTAATCGTTAACTTGGCGAGATATGTCACATATCACATACGTAATTGAAAGAAAGGCGAGCATTTTTGATTTCTATTTATTATTTTTCCATCGGTTAAATCATAACTTGTACATAATTATTATCGTGTGTTGAAATACAGTCCGTACTTCCAATACGGAAGTTTTTGATTCTCGAAAATAGCGTCCGTATTGGGGTGAAGCGTCAAGAAGTGTCTATTTTTGACTGTTTTGGGAACAGTTTTCCACTAAAAGCGTCCGTATTGTGATAAGGACTGTACTGTGAACTTTTAAATGCCAGATAAGCCATTTTTTATTTCAGCCCTTACTATCAATAAGGACGCACTCAATACGGACAATTTTTTTCCAATACGGAGGCTTCTTGTGAAAAAAAATGTCTTGAAAAGAGTCGAAAATGGACAATTTATGACAATTCCTCCCAATACGGCCGTTTTTTTCGAAATCAAATACCTTCGCATTGAAAGTAAGGCCTGTTATTCTGATAATTTGTGACCTCTTTGTGACCTCAGTGTGCGTTAATCGTATAGCCAATGTTAAGCTTTAGTTTGAAAGATCTCACATCTGGCATTCATATAAAAAATACAACGGTATTAATTTTAAATTTAAATTTGAGATTTAAAGAACCCGATGGCCAACGATTTGCGAAAAATGGCGCACAAATCTTCATTGTCGAACATTGATTGGTCTCTAGACTCTAGAGTCTAGAGTCTAGACCAAAAATTAACAAAAAACTCGGAATAACATAGGGCTGGACCGATTTTTCGCCTACTCTTTACCTAATAAATAAAATAAAAATTAAGCTGGTATGACCTCCAGATCAAAAGTTATGGCCACCGAAAGGGAAATTGTCTTAAGTATCTGACACAAAAATCATATATATATCTATGTGTATATATATAGCCTATATATATATATATAATATATATATAATATAGGGCTTCTCGAGGGCCGCTTCTAATGCGTTCTTGTTATCGTATGTAATAACGAAGCAGACAACTTTTGGTCATTTTACGCTAATTTTAGTAATGTTAACTTATGAGTTAACTATTATAACATTTTAAACAAATTTTAGTATCATTTTTCAGATTGACATTTCACATCATTCGCGTCAAATATCTCCACATGTGAAAAAACACCAAAAATTGTTCCCGACTCTTCGTGCCTTTGGGGTCCGCATTTTTTATTGGGTGGATGAATCTGCTCAATTATTTTTTTATCAGACCGCTATGAGTTTGCCGACTTTTCAGCAGGCCGCTATGTTTATCAAATTTTGACCAAAAGGTGCACAAAACCGCCTTTTAATGTTTGACCACGTACAAATGTGTCAAAAACGCGAAAAATTGATCTTCGACTCTGTGTGCGTCGGTCGCTCGCATTTCTTACTGCGACATCGGATTGGCTATTTTATTTTTTTATTCAAACCGCCATGAGACAGCGCACATTTGGTCCAAGCATGGTGAAAATCAAATTTCAACCAGAAAGTGGAGAAAAACGACTTTTAATTTGTGATTGCGAAAAAAAAGGCTAAAAAAGGCCAAAATCGGGCGAACTCTGACCTCGATTGCAGAAATTTTGAAAAATAAAATTATGTTTAACTAAAATTCACATACCCCCTAAAGCCTGTAATAATCCCTCAGCCATGACAAACAGTAACTTTTCCGCTTTATTTAGAAACGGCAAATAAGTGAAAAGGGGAGGGATACAAATTTGTATCCCTGTGGAGAACACGGGTTAAGGCCTGAACAGTTTGCAAAAGGATAGGACTGGTAAAAACTTACAACCGACAAATGTATTCAAATTTGACAACATTTGGAAAAAATCTTGAAATTTGAATAAAAAGTCCTTTATTATCAATATGGAAATGGTCAATTTGATACTAGTTTCGAAAATTTTCTTGGTAAATTGCTCAAATCATTTCTACTATGCGATTTAACTTGATCTCCCTACGTAAGTTAACAGTTTTCGCGTAAACGACCGATTTTTGACGCAATTTACTGTAAACTTACGTTGCTACGTGGCCGTTTTAAGTGATATTGTTAGGGACTAAACCGACCCGACTGGCAGCCTAAAGCCGGACAGCCGCGTCTGGGTATTTTCAAGGATTGGCACGGGCGGGGACGGCGAAAAATAATCTTGCCGCGATTGTGATCTTGAATATGAACGGCAAGAGACAAAAAATGAGCCTTTTGTGTCGATGCGGGGTTTATACTTCAAACCGACGATAATTTAGATTATGTTCTAAATGACGCTACCCATCTGTGTTGATGTTTTTAACATAGTTCATATATTACAGATAGGCTCGCCGCCGTTAAAATCGGGAATGTTAAAAATATTTTGTTTTCAATGTTCCGTCATATTCGGCTCTATCAACTTTTTTTCCGACCCAACATAACCACCTACCTGCTTAAAGTAACAGTATTTTCCGCCTACGCACTACCTTCTTTTAGAATAGAGTGACCAATAGAGTAACAGTTCGGCCTAACTGCTTATGGAAATCCAAAAATAGAACAAAAAACTGTTACTTTTAGTGGAACTGTTACTTAGAGCAGGTAGTGCGTATGCGGAAAAATTGACTGTAACTTTAAGTAGGTAGGTGGTGTAGTTAAACATTTTAAGATTTGTTTAAGACAAATGTTAACGTACTTGAAAATTGTTCTCTTACTTAGTGTTAACGTACTTAAGTAGGTGGTGTATATTCCGTTTTATATTCCATGGTAATTGTGACGTACTGTGTAGGCAAAAGTCGAAATGGCCAATAAAGTTTGCGCATGGAATTTTCTTCCCAGCCGCTTTGTAGGAAAATTCAGCTTGGTCACAGTTTGATTGGTAGTAATTTTAGACTTAACCCCGTACAGCCTAATTAATAGAAATAGTGAGATCAATTACGAAGTAACACTGTTTGACTTGTTGTTTGAGGAAAAGCAATTAAAAGTTTGATAACGCTAAACCGCGGTTAACCGTGATAAAACATAAATTGATGTAAGGTCGTTTGCTGTAAATAACAAAAATCACCAAAACAGAGGGATAGGAGGACGAACGAGTAGTGTTTTTGTTTTGAACCAGATTGATGAAATTATAAACGCATTGGGTAATGGTGCTATTATTATGTATGAATTTTATATTTGACTAAAAGTCGTATA
>SCLG01000010.1:1118033-1171144 GCA_004367875.1 Oikopleura albicans | reverse complement strand
ACAAAAATCACCAAAACAGAGGTATAGGAGGACGAACGAGTAGTGTTTTTGTTTTGAACCAGATTGATGAAATTATAAACGCATTGGGTAATGGTGCTATTATTATGTATGAATTTTATATTTGACTAAAAGGAGAAATATTAATCCAAACGAAAGATCAGTACCTTGTTATGCACAATGATAACACAATAATTTCACCCGACTGATTATGCATTTCCCTAATTTTAACTTGTTAGTGCTAACGTTAAGAATAATTTTGGACAATTGAACAAATGTTATCTGGGGTTCTTCAATCAGCGAGTAATGAAGGTTCAAGCAGGGCTCGGCAAGATTGAAAAAAAACAATGAGCTGTACTGGACTGCCCTGTCGAGCTCAAAAATGAAAATGAGCTTTCCTGAAAAAATCTTAATGGGCTGGTCTATCGAACTGCCCAACTAGCTGTCAAGCTGGGAAGGCCAGCTGGTTCAAGAATTTTATATCAAAATCAAAACGGAAAAAGTCGATTGGGGTCCTCAAAAGTCGAAAAATGACACTGCCATAACAATTTGTACTTTGAGTCAAAAAATGGATTGTAGTCGGAGAATCCAATCATTTATCACGTGACTCGTTGAACTTGGCAAAAAACTGGATTAGCCGACTACAATCCACTTTTTGATTATGAGTAAAATGGCAGTGTCAGTTTTTTTTTCAATTTTTGAGGCCACCACCGGTTTTTTTTTCTCCCTTACCATATTGTCACTCGGTTACTATTGTTCTTAGACTCCCTAATCAACCTAGTGAGTTAAGTTTGTTGAATCGGTTTCGGTTTTATAATAAAATTTACAAATTTCCGGGCAGTTCGGTTTGTATCGATTCATCCATCGATTTGTTATTAGTTAATTTTCCTCAAATGATTTTTAAAAAATGGCCATCAATTTGTAAATATTATACGTAAACAGAAACCACTAGTGCAAAAAGTGCGGTCATAACAAAGTCAAAAGAAAAACATTTTTTGAAAATTATAAACAAACTACTTGATACAAGTGGTTTGGAATAAGTAGATACCCATCTGTTATATGCTTTCTACCTGGTCCATGTTGTAAACAGTTCAATGCTTATACGGGACCCAGAGTATAACATATACCAATGATCAATTCACTATTTTGTAACATTTTTATGGAATTCTAGGGAGTGCATCACTTGAGAGCCCCCAAAAATTCAATTTTGTCAAAAGAGTTTAAATAACTTTTTTAAAAATTTATTTACCTCTAACTTTAAGCTCAGCAAACAGTTCACCTATGTACTTAGCGTACTTCTATATTTAAGGACCGATCATGAGAGTTGTTTATAAACAACAGGCATGACCGGTCCTTAAGCCCACATATAATGATGAGCTTATATATTAGTTCTGATTGCCTAATAGCAGTGACAATTGTAAATGTCATTTCCAAATAAGTTTATTCTAACCTTCAAGATAAATTCCGATTAGTTAGCTAACGAAGATCAAATACAGTTGTGTCGCACATATCGTGACCCCGTTGCATGAGTCATAGGGTCAAAATCTGTAAATGAGACGGTTTTTTTTCATAAGGGGCAAAAATGAGCCCTTCAACGCCTAATCAGGACTCTTCAGGCCATGTTACGATATTGGGTTTTTGTCAAGATATTAGCTGTTAATATATGGACTATACAACTGTATCTCAATTTATCATTGAATAAACTGGCTCCTAATTTACTAAATTGCTTGGACCTTACATCCAACTCTAATTTAAAACAAGGCCCGTTTAGTGAAATTATCGATGCACATAACATACATTTCATTACACACAATGGTACCAAAATTATTATTATACTACCGGGGACCATCATTTTCAATTATCTATCAAAAAAATCTTGCTGTCAAGCCGCAACTGCATAATTGCGGCTAATTCGAGAAATAAGCAATTTGGTTGAATTTACGTCAATGTCCGATCAAAAGAAGGTCGATACACATTATTTGGTGAATCGCTCATGTCGTATTATCTCCACCGCCGGCCGATACCGTGCTCAACCACATTGCCGTGAAAAAAAAAACAAAAAAATGTAAATCGTTAACTTCCGAAAAATACTGGCATGTTTTCGATATATTTTTTATGCACGTTGGAGAAATCCATCCCTAGAGAGACTATAAAATATTAAATCTACTTGTGTTTAGTAAATCAGACTTTATTTGACAATAAGTTAAAAGTTACATTTTTGATTTGGCCGATTCGTGCCAACCGGTCTCCATTGGTTAAATGCCATTTTGCTTTATTTCTTCAAAAGTATATTTTTTCGTGAATATATTTCCATTTGACAGTGTAAACTCAAGTATGCAATTGATTTTTAATTCTATAACACCCCTCACCAGTTATCTTAAAACAAGTTATCTTGACAAAGTTGGCTTAGGTTTAATCGTTTTCGACCAAAGCGAACATAAGTTATGTAACATAACTGGTTACGTTACGTTCAGTGCATAACATGAATTTGTCACGTTAACGGAGCATTCTAGTCAAGTAATGCGCCACANAACTAAATACGCAAACAAAATTTAGCAAGGACCACTAATGTGAACGATTTCGTATTCCACCCAATATTTTCAAAATTTGAAATGGTCAAAATTTCTAGAATTTTTCGGCGGAAATAAAGTTTTTGTACTTGAAGTCATTCATGATACATTTAAGGTTAACTTGAAGTGAATTATACGCATACAAGACGGTTAAATAAAAAAAATGATGTTCATTTGTAAACAAATTGACCGTACTACCCTTAAATCTACTTGTGTTTAGTAAATCAGACTTTATTCGACAACAAGTTGACAGTTACATTTTTGATTTGGCCGATTCGTGACAACCGGTCTCCATTGGTTAAATGCCATTTTACTTTATTCCTTCAAAAGTATATTTTTCGTGGATATATTTCCATCTGAAAGTGTAAATTCAAGTTTGCAATTAATTTTTAATTCTGTAACACCCCTAACCAGTTATCTTAACGCAAGTTATCTTGACAAAGTTGGCTTAGGTTTAATCGTTTTCGACCAAAGCGAACATAAGTTATGTAACATAACTGGTTACGTTACGTTCAGTGCATAACATGAATTTGTCACGTTAACGGAGCATTCCAGTCAAGTAATGCGCCCCATATAATTTAAATGGCGAGAAGCTATCATACAAAATAACGTCATGGTGAAAAATAGAACAAAAAATATAAATCGTTAACTTCCGAAAAAAAACACTGGCATGTTTTCGATTTTTCGTATTCACGTTGGAAAAATCCGGCCCGGAAGGGTATGTATATTTTTCAGGGCTAGACATGTAAAATCCCCGCCATGTTTGACAAATAATAACTCTGACAGACGGATGAGTTGATATTCAAAACAAGTAGATAAAGTGTTCATAAAACAATAACATAACACTTTGTGTGTCCTAATTTCTAAACCAAATTAACTAGGGTGTCGTTATCTTCAGGTGTAATGTTTTGGTTTTAATCTGGCGGGACAAAAAATGAACAAAATAATATGTGCTAAACAAAACAAGAACAAAGTTCGTAGCCATATTTTGTATTACTGTGTTAACTCAATTGGCTAGTTTTGTAACTTTATCAATGTGAAATAACGGCTGTTGTTAAGCTTGACTAAATGAATGGGCTTTAAATTTCAGACGACGGTATTGTTATTTTAACTCCATCCGCATGGTGTCCCAAGTTATTGAGAAGCATTAGCAGTTATATACTTTTGTGTGGTTTGGGACACCACGTGGATTAAGCTGGAAGACAGATTAAATGAACGAGATGTTATAATTTTTACTCCAAAATAAAGCTTAACAATTAATTTCATTTAGCTCCGCTAGTTAGCCAATCATAAAAGGTTTATGGAACAATTTTAACCCTTATTGCAGCGATGTTAAAAATATCGTAACGGTCTTTGGCCAAATGAGCGGGGCGAAATATAAAAGTCCCTAACTAGAAATGATAGCCCGTATCGTAACGATTTTAGCGATATGGGGGTGTTACGATGTTGGTTACACGAGTGTAGCTTAAAGTTGAATTGGATTTTTGACCCAAAACCTGGTTGGAATTAAAATCGCTGACATACGGGTCTAGTCAAATTTTAGGAAAAAAAATTGAGACAAAAATCCGAAATGATTGCCTTTGTAAAACTGGAGACCTTTGGGAGTTAAGTTTGAACGTTTGAAATGCTGAATTTAGCTCATTTAAACGCGTGTATAATTTTCCTCCTCGCTTAAACAAAAATATTTAAATGTTTTTGGGATGGCTAACATTTTTGTGGCTATCCAACAGGGGCAAAATGTTAGCTCAGGATTAGTAAAAATATTTAATTTTGATATAATGGCGGTTTGTGTCTTTCTCTTTCCGTTTTGTCGTTTTTTTTTTGCGTTTGGAATTTTAAACGGAACGTTAAAACGAAATTTTAAATGTTCCATAACTGTTTATATCACTTTGTTACAAAGTATTTGTACCTAATGGTACCACACATCATAATTGCACCATAATTGCCGTGTTGTCATGCCGAGATAATTTTCTAATTGGAGCCATCCGATTTCGAGCCACAAAGAACTTGACATTGACCTGTTATCGTAACAATTGAACTTAGCGGTTTTGTAATGTTACCGCTCAAGTGGCCGGATTTAAGGAGCTGGAGAAATCGTGTAATTTTGAATTCATAGAATCTTGGATCTTAATGACGCAAAATTATACGTCACAAATTCATACGTTGATGCTGCAAAAATCTTTTGCCTTTTTCAGTGTTCGCATTTTTATATTTTTCCCCAATCTGGTTATGCCCAGGGCTCGGCAACAGCCAGCTGGCCTTCCTAGTTCAAGTGAACTGGGCAGCCGAGGCGAGCACAGCTCATCAAAATTATGAACCTCGACAGCGCAGCTCCTTAATTTTTTGATCTTGACAGCGCAGCCCAGCGCAACTCATTTCAATTTAAGAGCTCAAAAAACAGCCAAGCACAGCTCATTATAATATGCTGGGCCAGCATTGCTGGCTGTCGAGCATGCCTCTTGTGATCGCCTCTCGAGCTCGATTGAGCTGCCCAGCCCGATTGAGCTGTAGAGCTCGCCTTTCGAGCTTGACTGCGCTGCCCAAGTCGATCGAGCTGCTCCGTTTATCTGCTTTTAGTTTAAATGAAGTAACCCCCCCCCCCCCGNCCCCCCCCGCTGACACATTTTTTTCTATAGAAATTAGGTCTTTTTCACTTTTTTTAACCTTTAAAAAAAGTGGTCGGTTATAAGGTCAAGTCAATTTTTTTAAATATATTCGAGGTCAAATCAGTTTTTTGACCTTGACCTTATGACCAACCCCCCTTGTACTTTCACAAATCAAGGGTTGTTATGGGGAGTTTTCTGCTCCAGATGGGGGCGAAACGTCCAAAAAATGGTTTTAGACACCTGAGTTTTCCAGATGCGATTCCATATTTTACTTTTTTTTGAAAGAAAATACACTTTTCTTCAATCGCACACAGTCGCGTGGAAGCGAGAACGTAACACTTTCATTTGAAACAGGCACGTTTACGTTCTCGCTATTTGGTTAAATTCTCGCTTGTTACGTTCTCGCTTCCACGACGTTCTGGTTTCTACCGATATATACTTATTTTATTTCCGGCCAAAATGGTTCAATTGCTATGAAGTATTTTTTTTTTGTCAAAAAAGGACAACCAAGGCCAGTTCACTAGCTTTTCAGCTCAACTGGGCAGCCAAGCACAGCACAGCTCACATTTATTTCCGACCTGAAAAGCACAGCCAAGCGCAGTCCATTTTTCTGGCCCGAGAGGACAACCCAGCCCAGCTCATTTTTTTCTGACTTATGCCGACCCCTGGTTATGCCATTATTTTTACGTGCCGGGCCATACTTTTCACGAAAAAGACTAGTTTTGGAGATTTGTAGCGAGAGTCGACGACACTTACCGCGAACCGCCACTCGTACTGTGATTACGGTATTTTGTGATTCGCAAAATAATCCAAAAATAACAATTTATTTACAACCTTGCACGCTTTGATTTTGCCAATTTCACTTTTTATAACAGTTTTTAATGACAAACTGTAATCGTGGCACGGAATTCAGTTTAAGTTGAACAAGATGCTTCTTGCTTTTGAGAAAGTGCTGTACCCGTAATACGTAAAAAATAAAAACGCGAGCTCAAACNAAAATATTTAATTTTGATATAATGGCGGTTTGTGTCTTTCTCTTTCCGTTTTGTCGTTTTTTTTTTGCGTTTGGAATTTTAAACGGAACGTTAAAACGAAATTTTAAATGTTCCATAACTGTTTATATCACTTTGTTACAAAGTATTTGTACCTAATGGTACCACACATCATAATTGCACCATAATTGCCGTGTTGTCATGCCGAGATAATTTTCTAATTGGAGCCATCCGATTTCGAGCCACAAAGAACTTGACATTGACCTGTTATCGTAACAATTGAACTTAGCGGTTTTGTAATGTTACCGCTCAAGTGGCCGGATTTAAGGAGCTGGAGAAATCGTGTAATTTTGAATTCATAGAATCTTGGATCGTAATGACGCAAAATTATACGTCACAAATTCATACGTTGATGCTGCAAAAACCTTTTGCCTTTTTCAGTGTTCGCATTTTTACTTTACATCCATTTTTATATTTTTCCCAAATCTGGTTATGCCCAGGGCTCGGCAACAGCCAGCTGGCCTTCCTAGTTCAAGTGAACTGCCCTGGGCAGCCGAGGCGAGCACAGCTCATCAAAATTATGAACCTCGACAGCGCAGCTCCTTATTTTTTTTTGATCTTGACAGCGCAGCCCAGCGCAACTCATTGCAATTTAAGAGCTCAAAAAACAGCCAAGCACAGCTCATTATAATATGCTGGCTGTCGAGCATGACTCTCGTGATCGCCTCTCGAGCTCGATTGAGCTGTAGAGCTCGCCTTTCGAGCTCGACTGCGCTGCCCAAGTCGATCGAGCTGCTCCGTTTATCTGCTTTTAGTTTAAATGAAGCACAGCACAGCTCACATTTATTTCTGACCTGAAAAGCACAGCCAAGCGCAGTCCATTTTTCTGGCCCGAGAGGACAGCCCAGCCCAGCTCATTTTTTTCTGACTTATGCCGACCCCTGGTTATGCCCTTATTTTTACGTGCCGGGCCATATTTTTCACGAAAAAGTCTAGTTTTGGAGATTTGTAGCGAGAGTCGACGACACTTACCGCGAACCGCCACTCGTACTGTGATTACGGTATTTTGTGATTCGCAAAATAATCCAAAAATAACAATTTATTTACAACCTTGCACGCTTTGATTTTGCCAATTTCACTTTTTATAACAGTTTTTAATGACAAACTGTAATCGTGGCACGGAATTCAGTTTAAGTTGAACAAGATGCTTCTTGCTTTTGAGAAAGTGCTGTACCCGTAATACGTAAAAAATAAAAACGCGAGCTCAAACTCGTACTCATACTGTACGTTTATTAACTGGTCTTTCACATTTTTGCGTATTTATTTGTGTTGTTTTCAGTTGTTGACCAATTTTATCGATAACTTAAAATACAACACGATAATTGGCTGATTAGGAGGAAAGCCAATAGCAGTGCGATATCTCATTTTAAACCCACACGAAATTGATAAAGCAAATGTATATTATATAATGTAATGGTATTACACCGGTTCTGTATTGTTGATGATATTATGTAAGGAAAATTTTATCCGCATTTAATCCCTTAATTTGAAACAAATCCTTTTTTTGTAAATCTATAAATCATAGACTTATATTATACTTCTACTATACGTGGAATCCCGATTATGGCCAATTTTTGCAATTGTTTTTTTCAGTCGTCGTTTCCCGAAATGAACTGCTCCATGATACAGTATTACTGATTAACAAGTAAACTTAATTTGTAATAATTGTCATTGTTTTCAAGCTTCGACAATCATTGATTAGAGATAGAGAAAAATGTTCTAATGGTATAAAAATGGTGTAACGGAGCATGAGCGCCCCTCCACCGTTCAACGCTGCTCGTTTTGCCTGCGCTTCTCGCGCGCCCTCTGCCGGAATGTTTTTTTACAAAAAAAGTCTTAATTCTAGACGTGACGAATAAAATATTGATCAGCGACCGAAGTCCACTGACGATTTCGCCTGACTGAAACACATTCGTAGAAAAAGCTTTCTTTTTATTCATATACACCCCCTAACCAGTTTATTTAACAAAAGTTTGTTCAGAAAAGTTTCCCTAATGAGTTCTCATGAGATTGTTTGCGATGATACTGGTGTGAGCAAAAAAGTGTCACCGAGCGAATTTCGCTTGTAGGTTTAAAACAGTACTTGATCTTATCTATGGTAAGACCCGCGTGGAGCTCGGTGACAAACTGACGACCCACACCAGTATGACACATTTGTAACTTCAAGAATGTATCCCATCGGTTAGCGTTTAAATATGCGTGAACTCAAAAAAAAAGTTTGACCGAATGATTTCGGATATTTAAAAAGATTGAGGGGTTAAGTCTCGTTGCTTCTGTTTGATCGACTAAAAGGTAAAACTGGGTTAAAAATTAGCGCACGTTAAAAAATAAGTAAGATGCCTTCTTTCATTTACTTTATGGTCACAATTTACAAGCTTTGGCAATTATTGTAGGGTGTTTCTTTTTTAATTCTCGATAATTTTGTAAATGAACAGAGCAAGGGTCAGTTTTGATTTTAAAATTTGAAAAAAAAAAATACTAGTGTTAACCAGTTTTTAGGTATGCGTTAAGGTGAAACGAGTTTTTAGTTGATGCTTGGTATTAGTAAATCCTGTCCAGATGTAGTTCCGAGGCCTTTTTAAGTGGCGAAATTTCTCGAAAATTGTTTTTATAAAGTACTGCGCAGTTTTAAAGTATTTAACATTTTGAATTAAAGCGGCCGGAATGAGCGTAGACGTTGTCCTCAATTATTTTTTTCAATTCTTCAGTCTTTCAAAGAAAGAATCAGGATGATTTTGACTTTATATAGGACAATTAATTTCCAAGGACTATTGTCAATAGTCTATTGGACTAACCAACCAGTGGGAGTTAACTTGAAAATGGGCAGATTTACTTTTATACTGTTTTAAACAGACTGTTAACCTAGTTTAAACCAAACTTTCTGAAAAGTCGGTGGATTTTTGCCATTAGGCGTACACGACATACGGTCACCAACCGGGAAGTCTTGCCAGTCGAATGGGGGACATGCCAGGTGATTGATGATGATAAATCATGATGCATGCTCTCTGCCGTCCTCGATAATCTCTGTGTCATGTTGAATGCGCCACCACCACCAATGCCATGACACGGCCGCATTATTTTTACAATGTTCACAGGCTCTGCATAGACTTTATCTAATCTTTACTGTGATTATTTACGATTTAACGAAACTTTCCCCTAAATCAAATATATTTGCTGTTAGTCATCGTTTGGAAGGGGTATAATAAAAAAATTGGTGTTGTTAGTTATAAGGTTAAAGACGAAAAATTGGACTAAACCTTAAAATCAACAACAAATTATCCGCTAAATCTACAGCAGAAAAGTAAAATAAGTTGGGTTCTGATTGAAAGATACCGACCGATAGTGCTCAGCTTTTGATGTGCTGAGAGATTTTTGCTCGTCAGCCAATCAAAAGCTAGTTCCGTCAGTTATTTGACAAAATATGAAGCGTCCAAGAAAACCGGATATGATTATCTCAAAAAGGAGTATTATAAAAAAAAATATAAAATGCATGCTTCAATATCGTATTTCTCGAACTGTTCATACGGACCGGAGAGTTTTTCTTTGGGGCCGTGAAAAGCGCTAAAGAGATATGACAATCCTAAAATAGGACATTTTGTTTGTGGGAAAATTGGCCAAACAATACGAACAATATGACGGAATTTCACGATGTAGATGAGGTAACGAAACAACACTTAAGGTTAGGCCCATATTTCATGGCAAGATAACGGCGTACGGGGTGCAATTCCGCATCTTCCCACCAACGGGTCAAAGAAAATAGCTGGGAGATTTATTTTGTTCCCTTCTTTCCGACGATTTGCTTTGCGCTTCCTCTTTTGCTTGGTGCTCTCGGCAACGGTTTAACTCTTGGGCGCCCTCATCGAAACAATTATTGTCGTTGTGACTCTACGGCGATAACGCTCGCGACGGAGGTCCCTTTTCACCAAAAAATTGCTCCTCCACCAGACGATGGCGCTAGCAAAAAACGTAGTAACCCCCTAATGCTCTGAACTTTACTATCCTTTTCATAACTAAACAACTGCTCAATATACTACAACGAAATGAAAAATAAAATAAAATGAAAAAATGCTATATTTTTTACGAAATTTGGCTCGATCAAACAAAATAAAAAACCATAAAAAAACAGAGAATAATTTCACAAATAGAGAGACGCATGTTAAACCTGTTCAGCTGAAAATCATGACAAAGAGAGTTTATTTTTCCCATACGAAAACCGACGGTATATAAAATTTTTAAGAGATTTTTTCACAAATTTGGTATGTTGTGTATTTATTTTATTTTATAAAATACGATTTTATTCTTCTAAAAGTTTGTACGTATCCTCAAAAAAAAAAATCCTAATTTCGGAAAATATACATATAATAGAAAAAAAAAAATCGCCGCTAAATATTATTTTTTTATATAAAATTTTTATTTAAGCAATAAAAAATGAAAATTGATGACATTTTGTCAGTATTTTTTTATATATACCATTTCACAAAAATAAATAAAATAGTTTTTTATTGGCAAGGCTTAAAAATTGATGAAAAATTTAATAGAAATATAATTATTAATCATGAAAATTATTAAAAATATAAATATATGAATACTTGAATTTTTTTTAATAAATGTAAGATTTTATGCGGGTGAAAAATTACGCATTTATTATTTATTTAAATTGCAGCATGCACTGGCCACGATCCTTATTTTTCGTAATTATTTTTTTATCGTTCTGAACAATCGCATTCATTTGAATGAATTTTTGAACAATTTCTATTTTACTATTTTTAATAATTAATAAAAAAAATATAATAACCAGTAACAAAAAATAAATAATTGCAGCAAAATTAGTTACAATCAAAAAATTTAAAATAATCATATTTAATTTTATTTAATATGTCGACCAAAATATATATATTAATTATTACTGATGCTTTCAGTAACATAATTTGTATATACATATTTTGTTTGTTTATTATTATTTTTTTATTTTTACGCCTTCCGCTAAAAAGAAATTATTCGTAAACTTTTTGTACGAGTTTTCAAATGGGATAAAATAAAACTCAGTACAGACATGGACCACATTCCGTGCAACGCTTTATTTTGGCAGCTTATTTTTGTTAAAAAAATCACGAAATGATTTTTATCAAATGATTATTATTATGTAATCATAAGATATCTTTGCATCCATGTAAATTACAAATAGCACAAATGTTGGGTTCATGACTGTACAGTCATATGAACCTGTACGTATTTTTTATTTTAAAAATCTGAAATCAAAAAAAACTAACGATTTAATATTATTTAGAAATATCGGATTAAAAAATCTGGACACTAAAAAAATCGAAATCGGTTCTAAGGTTAAACAAATCAAATAACCTAGAAAAACAGAGACTTGAAAAAGACAATTTCTTTTCTCACAAAAACTTAAATTTGGGATATAATACAAACACAAAAAGCTAAAAAAAAATTCGGTGAAATCCGACAAAAAATTCGTGAAACAAACCTATTCAAAAAGTGACGTGTAAATCGCACTGAATATTGAAATTTTTTGAAAAAAAAACTTACGAAAAGAGAGATATTTATTTTTGAAAAATAAGTCCTACAGTGCTAAATGGACGTTAGATACAAAATCGGCATCGGATTACTGAGCGTCATGTTGAGTCTATTTTTGGTCGCACTTTTTAGCGCGCACGCCGACAGTTCATTTGTGCCATCGCAGTACGCGCTGTTGCGCGCGCGCCGGTCTGCTACGGGCCAAAATGTTGCCGCCGATCTTGGCGACACTGACAAGCTCAAATTCGAGCCGGTTGTGCGACATCATGTCGTCCATACTGAGGTCAATTCACACATAGGACTCGAAAATTTCCTCAAGGCCGCCGCCGAAAAGAAAGCGGCCGAAGACGAAGAAGAAGAGAGAGCGGCTGAGGTCACCGAGGTCACCGACAGGTCACCTGAGGTCACCACTGAACAATTACCGCCAAAAGAGATGGACCCTGTTGAACAAACAGTACCAGACCGCGAGTTAGAGATTAATTACGAGAATAATATTGTCGAAATGAGTGCCATGATGCAGTCACCCCAGCTAGAGATTACCCTACCGAAATTTGACATTTGCCCGATTGGGCCGGAATTGCCCGGCGAGTCGGGCTCGATTCGCAAAGTTCGCGATACGGAGCGGGCAAAAGTCGACAGGCGCATTTCAGGTGAGTCACACCGTATTAATTGCCTTTTCATTGACATTTTCGCCACACCAGATAGGCTACGCCAGATACTTAAAAAAAGTTTTTTTTGGCGTTTTAGACATTTAAAATTAATTTAAAGGAAAAAAAAACTAACACTAAAACTCGAGAACTATTCCAACACTATTTTTAATTTGAAATAATATTTCAAATAAGAAATCCACACTGTCAGATTTTTGCTTGAAATTTCAGAAAGTTTTAGGTGAAAATTTTTCTTGATATTGTATTCAGTATCGTTGAATTTTAAACCTGCACCTTTTTGGTATTACAAGAACTTGATACCGCGGAATATATAATTTTTCGTAATGAAGAAATTTGAAAATTACCTAGAATTTTCATGTAATGATTTTGAATTGATCAATATCGAGATAATATTTTTGAAGTTTCAAAAACCTTTTTTAGCTTCATGGTGATTTTGAAAATATTTTCAAAGAGACGAGTATAAGGAATATAATTAGGAGGCTTTTATAAACGAAATTTTTTATGAAAACGCCCTTTTTATTTCGTTGATTGAGCACCATTTTCATAACAAATTACGTTTACGACTTTTGTTCTAGAAATGTTTTTTGGAAATCTTTCAAATGACAGCATTTAGAAAAACTGAGAATCTAGAATAAAAGTTCGTTTTTTATTTACCGAAGGCAATTGATAATTTTGCTTTTCTGAGAGCACGTGTCCGAAAGTAGCTCCAGTCTTATTGCGTAAAATTGTAAATTGCCGTCATACAGTATAATTTACATTACTACAAAATGTGAATCTGTTAATACAAATGTGAAATTGTTAATGTTTGTGTTCATGATACTACGTTTAATTGCCAACATCGATTTTTTTGATATCTGATTTGTTTAAAGTAAAAATAGTTACAATTTGAAATAACATGCGCAAACTGTTCAACATGACGCAAATATTTAACCATTGTTTTATATTTAACATTTTTTGTGCATCGTATATCTTGCGATAATATTATTGTAATCAATCGAGCAATTTTATATATTTGTTATAACAATATATCGTGTTATATGTGATATAACATTATGTTATGGCCTCACCATGTTGCCTAATTGTTGTAACCAGATTTTAACATTAGACATTAGTGGTCGTCACGTCTGGAATCTGGAACATACTCCGCAATAATTATCGATATCACAGATATATACTGATTAATCACATACAGCCCCTATCCCTTATAACAAATCCCTAAAACATAAAAAATAACCGCTTGTGCTAAAGTTTTGAGATACTTTGAGCTTGTTGAAAATTGGCCAGTTAAATGTCTTGGAGTTAGTTTACTGGCAGACACCAGATCAAAGCTAATCAAACACTTTGCACGAGGAATTTCGATTTTTTCAATAGATTTATTTGATTCCAATTTTGAAACAAAAATGAAATAATTGACGCGAAATTTGACAAAAAAATGACGCGAAATTTGACAAGAAAATTGACGCCAAATTTGACGCTACATGCCCTGTATTTCGTAATACGAAATTTCGCAATTTACGTCCGCGTAATTTTTTATTTCAAATTCATTTATTTTGTTATAAAAAGTACAGGCGTTTTTCTTCAACCCTGCTACATTTTCTTTGGACACGCAGATAATTTAAACAAATTTTTTTCAGTAAATTTCATTAGAACGACTTAAAGCACTTCTTTTTCGTCTTCAGAATTAAATAATAATAAAATTTTAAAATGATCGTTACGTTCCCTGCTAGATGAAAACCACAAATTATGAGCCATTAACCCGCAAAGACATCGGTCCATATTTTGCTATACTGACGCGCGTTATGTCTTTGTGGCTTAACCTTGGTTAACCATATGTTTTTATAACCATAATGGTCAACCAAGTTAAATAATAAATTATTACTGATGTTCTTCTGAGTCCCATATTATAATTTTCATGTATTACCCAAATGAGACCGGCTCATTTGGAAGAAAGTCACACAGTTTTTGAATATTAACTCCATCGTGCCCTATTTCATTACCCGTGTGCGCGTAAAAATTGTATGATGTTTAAACTAGTACTTTTTCCTGATTGGCTATTCTGTCATCAATAAGTTTTTCGCGAAATCGATCTCCAATAATGACCTTGAATGGCCCAACTTGACATTGGCCCAAAACATTACTAGCGGGTCCATATGTTAACAACTCTCAAGGATAATTTCGTATCAAAACGGTACAAATAGGCCCACTTGAACTAACATAACAACTAAAAAAGGTAAACATCTTCTAGTAGCGCATTATTCTGTTATCACAAGGAACTTCTTCAAAATTAACAAATTAGAATTGACCGAATTGAGGATTATTAATCAAGAGAAAAGTGAACATGATCAAGGTTCTGAGATCATCGTTTTATTTAATGTTATGTTGTTAATAATTTGTAAAATCAGAGACAGAAAAAAATGAGCATTTTTGTATCTAAACTTTTAACTCACCGGCGCCAGTCGTGCAAAATATGCATTCAAATTCTATATGGACAGTCCATTCGATTTATAATAATTGATTTTGGACAAAATAGAAAAAGTCCATTTTTTGAAGTTTTTAATCATAAAGTAAGATCTCCATATAATTCTGCTTCGTATAAACAGCGGCTTAGTCTAACCCCGTAAATTGGAGCTTTACCAGAAATATCAGATTAATTATTTATTATCTTCGGTAATTCCCATAAAGGCACGTCAGATAATATAAACACTTAATTCTAATAACAATTAGGCTTGAGGTTTTAACAAACTAACTTGTTTGAGAAATGAATTGACCTTATGGCAATTAGATTTTTGGTCAATTCATTCTATAAATTTTTGAAAAACAACCTAGAATAGGTTTCTAGAGTTTGCCAGAGTTTAGCCAAAGTTCGCCCAGTTGTTACTTTTTTGATGGTATTTTGTTTCGATAATTTCCAGCATTTGGGCAGCATCATTGGAATTATGTGTTATAGCTGGACAGGCAAATATTTAGAAGAATAATATTTCGATATGGAACCGAGATAAATTATTGTGTCAAATTTAGAATACATCAGTTCCAATTTAGCATCTGAAGCTGATTACCGTTGTAAGGAACCAGCACTTATTGACCAATGAGGCCAGGGCTAAATTATCTAAATATGATTTTATATTTAGTGATTTCGAAACATGTTTATAGCTATGAGGAACTGCGCGATAATAATCTATGAACGATATTCGGTTTTCTGATTGGCTTAATCTTTTCAGCCAATCAAAAGTCCTCATTTTATTTCCCAATTGTTGATGTGGACCTAAATTAGGACGTAAAGGTGGACCTGAATTAAGGATTTGATGTGTTATGTAGAGCCTTTTATTTCATTTTTGACGATCAGGAAAAAAGTTAATTTTTCTCTTCGGTGAACATCAGTCAAGCCGTTCCACAACGAAAAAAATGAAACAAATAGTTATACAATAACTTAAATAACTTGACAAACACTAATATTAGGCTACAAAACCCTGCAACTCCTATTTAAAAAAATACAATTTCAAAATTTTTAAAACATTTTTGTTTAATTGGACTTCGTGGAACTTTCATAAATACGCCAAACGGCATGCAAAGCACACATTCTTCATAAACAATGTTTGTAGTTTTCGTAAATACAGTTCTGGGCCTGGAAACTTGTTTTGACTGCATTTGTAACTCGAAATGGTTGATTTTTTTTAACGAAAATGTTTTGAATTCGTGTAAAACTGTTATATAACTGCTTTTTTATTTTGATTATTTTTTGACGTGATCTCCCTATCTATCGAGTTTGATTCTCGATTCCTATTGGCGGTCGATGAAACGGGCCAATGAGAATCCAGTAAAATCTTTAGAGCATTGTTTGATTTTTTTCCTCAACAATTTGTGAGCAAAAAAAGGTAATAAAATATTACACATTTGTATAGTATCTTTTCATTTTAATTGAATTGATACTATCTCTTCGCGGCGGAAAAATTGTACATTACACTTTTTTTTGATATTTGCATTGGCAATTTTTCGGCATAACCAAAACCACAACGGTTCCATACAAAGTTCTAAAAAATTGCGGGCGCAAATTTTCAAGATAACTTTTTTATCTCATATTTTTCTTTCTTTATGTAACATATTAGACATCAAAAACGCACCCTAATGTTTTATTATGACCGGGCGGCGGCTGCCAACATAATACAAAATGTATAATTTGCTAACCCTCGCGACCACGAAACGCATTTCTAATCCATTTTAGGGTTCAAATGTCTAAGTTTGTTATATGAAGTATCGACCATCATATAGAATTTTAAATCTATTGGGTGCCTAACAAGGGTCGGTTTAGTGTCTGTTCAGAAATATAGTTTTTGCAATATATTTCTCAGAAATCAGTCAACAACGTTTTTTGAACAAAAACCATCTCTTGAGAATAACGGCAGTTTGTTTCAACGACTTAAATCGTACTTGTAGTGTTTAGTCTCGGTAAGTTCCAAACTGTTTATACGTTTTATGTGTCCTTTTTAGTCCTACCATACTAAAATAAGGTCAACTGGGCCAATTTGTTGACGGAAAAACAGATTTGGAATAAACCGTTCGTAGCGCGGAAATAATTTACTTAGGTCTTGAGCGTTCCTTTCGTCATTTTTTTCTTTTTGAAGAGGACAAAATAATATTATAAATCATAATAAAATCATCTGTAAATGAATCACAAATTATACTATTTTTGGTAAATGATAAAATAAAAAAGTTTAAAAAAAATTAATGCTAAATTGAGCCGACATGTCGAATAAATATAAAAATATTGGACAAGTTGAATCATTATAATGATATTTTTGCTATGACAGGATCAAACCTTCAACATAGCTTCAAATCGTTACTGATTATGTTTGGTCAGCTTTAATACAAAAAAACAATAATAAAATTGGCACATTATCTTTGCGTGTACCGCATCGGAAAGTTGCAAAACTATTTTATGTGTTTTATAAGCGGATGAACAAGAAAATAGAATGCTCGGGAATATACCGTGTGTCCCAACGAACCCAGCATCGATATTTTTACAAAAAAAGAGAAATAAAAATGCAGGAAAAACGGTTTTGGGGCAAACGGTACACCCTGCAATCACAAACAGCCCCTGATGCTTTGAGTACGGCTGCCTTGAGTGCCGGTCATACCTTGAGTGCCTCTGTTTTTGGAAAATCGGCACTCAAGGCATCAGGGACTGTACATCTTATAATCATAATTTTGCAATTAAACAATTATGCGATTTTGTATAATTTATCTCAAGTAATTACACTTTTACGAACGTATTTTTTGAAAACCGCAAAAATATGTTTTGTTAGAACTTTAATGGTGATTCGTGACTATACTAGTTTTTATGTAAACTATTTCGCGAAAAACTAACTGTTAGAGGAAAGTTCCAGTTAATTGGATTGAAGCGGATTTTGGTCGCCTAGTTATTTGTCTATTGAGTTTGGCGACATTTAGATTTTTTAGATTTTTTTTTTGTCACCTTTCAAGCTGAAAGTGATTGGTTATCTAAATACAGCATGGACCGTTTAATACTCTTGTGAGTGTTTTGAGTTACTGGAGTACGAAATTTGGCACAACATTAATTTGTGAGATTTGTTCTGAGAAAAGCCTTACCTCCCACGCGGACAGGCGTGCAAATTTGCATCAAGCGCTCTAAAATTCCCTAAATTGGTGGAAAAACGATGCCGAATAAAAAACACTAATTAATTAACTGGTTTTATAAAATTTTGAGGACAAACTTTTGGGAAATGTTTCTCGCCCTTTTTAATGTTTCGTCATTTGCTGTATTCTCCCAAATCACGCTGTGCCGCCAAAACACATACATTTTGAGCGTACCCTTAATCTCATTAGACTCGTCTTTTTCACGAAACAAAACATTGTCCGTTTTGTCGAATGCTAATTGATGCTTGTTTTTTAAAGTCCGCAAATTCAAGGCGGATTTATTAAATCCCGAAGTTTTTAACGTGTTTTTTAATAAAAATGAAAGTTATTTTTCGTCTATCGTTGGAGAAAGTTTAGATATAATCTTAATAGCTGATAAAAACGAAAAAACAAACTAGCTTCACATTTGCTGTATACTTTAAAAAATTGTACACCTTAAAAAATTGTGAAAATTGTGCTGTGGGTTAATTTACATGTCTTCCTTTATGTGCATGTCTCGGGAAAATGAACGTTAAGAGATACCTACTTGGGTTCAGAGTTTCTTTCTATTTTAGTATCTCACGTAAAATACAGTGAGCTACAGGAGGTGATAAGGTCAAGCCCATATGTCAGACCTTATAAACACCACAATGATTGGCCCTATTACAGACTTTAAATCAAATTTATCACGTGACAGGGTGAACTTGAGCCAAAACTGGGTTAGTCGGCTACAATCCACTTTTTAATTTTTTGTCGAATGACCAAAAAACTTTTTTTGAAAAAAAAAATTTGTGGTTATGGCGTTTTTTGCGGATCCCGATTAGAACACGAACAACTTGCGACTCAGTGAATTTTAATGACTTGTACAAAATTCGCATAAATGCGTTTTGTTTTCACTTTTTTTCTCTAATTTTCGCACATAATGTGTTGTCAGTTCCCGACAGTGTTTTCAATTGAGTTAACCTCATTTTCGTCATAAACGGATTAACAGATAGAGGCCGGTGGAGTTGTTTCTGTGTTATTATCTATTTTTACTACAGTCTAGTTAGTGAAGGTCTAACTAAACAATAAGCCCAGGAATGTCAAACGTTTCATTTTACGCCACCCAACAAAACGTCAAGAGAAAACACATGTAAATAGACGTAATCATTATGTTAACTTGAAAACTAATAAAATAAGCGTTAACTTAATTGAACCTGTTACACTGATAATATTATTGCATCAGCTGAATACAAAAAAATGAAATATTAATGTAAAAAGTGTTCATTTAAAAAATCAAACGGTGGCCTTTCAAAGATTCTTTTTACCGAACTTTTCCATATTTTTATAGAAAATTTCTCCCTATCTTTTAATAGAAATGTTTTCCATATGTTTAATGATTTTTTTTTCTTAGCTAAAAAAACTTTAATAAAACCCTTTTTACTTCATACACTATAAACACTGGATAAAGTTGACGTTAATGATTGATTGATACTAAAATCTGAGTTAAACCTTTGAAATATCCACGTCCGGGCAATTTTTTTTAATATCACATTCTCGGTTAATTCCACAGATCAATGACTGAATTCGCGAGTTTTGTCAAAAGTGATCGGTTGTGTTAGACGAAATGGGCTTCATGTTTCGGGAAACATCACCGAAAGAAAAAAAATTAAACAAAAAAACTCAATATGTTTAGGGCCATAAAATAAAGCAGAACAATTTTTGACACCAGAGCGTGTATCTGATTTACGTACCGACTTTGAGACCAAAAATTATCGAGGTTCCAATTTTTTAACCAAAGTCCATGACCAGTTATCTTACCGGTTTTAGAAATAAAAAAGATAAGATAACCCGTCATATGGTGTATTTGCACTTGTTGATCAAATATTTTGCAATCTGAAGAAAATAACATATTAGAGCAAGTTTTAACGTCAAGTGTATTTAGAAGCATTACTTGAGCTCTTAGAAAAAATCAGATTTCCAGATGTGTACAGTTTATACGAGAAGAAAAAAAATACCGCACCGATTCAACACATGTGGGTCCTTAACTAAACAGCCTTTAAAAATATGTCATCAAAAATAATAAATAAACTGCCATTCAAGCTCCTTTTTGTCATAATAACCAGTGGTTAACCGTTTTTTTTTTCGCTAAAAGATAATTTTATTTGACGTATATTAACTTTTATATAATATACAAACCGTGTGTGTTAACTTACCAACTCGAAATTTACTTAACACATTCTTCGAAACGTGTTTTTCTTCGGTTTCCTACGCAATTTTAGGATTCATATCACTTGGATTGAAACAGACTTTGTGTGGGGATGGAAACAATTGGGCTTGATAGGCCGACATGAGAAAATTAACAAGAGAGAATGATTTTTAAGTTAATCAGCATCAAGCGCTACATAGGATGCGATTACCCTATTGGGGTACAGGATGTGCCCGCGAAGCGGGGCTTCATACAATGCAATTACCCTATTGGCCCGCCAAGCGGGGCTACATAGGTGCGATTACCCTATTGGATTACAAGATGGGCCCGCGAAGCGGTGCTACATAGGCGCGATTATCATATTGGGGTACTATAAAAAAAAAAATAAAGAAAAAAAAGAGTTCCTATTGACCTTCTCTATTGACCTTCCCTATTGACCGCAGAAACAACAATATATTTTTTGAAACGTACTGTTTGATTTCAAGTGCCCTTATAAAAACGTATTAGTTCATATTTTTTTGATTTTTGAGAGCTTGAATATTGTCGGATTTTCCGTGACCTAGAAAACTATGTAAAAAATGGATTCGATTACGTATTTTAACCGATGCGAATGTTTTTCTGTGTGATTGAAGAATTATGACAGGTTTTGAACTAACGTTTGCGCATCACAAACTCGTTACTGACCGTAACTTACAGTTATATATTTGGCGGTTATTTATTTGATTAAGCGAACAAATATTTTCATACCGAATCAGGCCAATAAAATACTTATTATCTTAAAATATGCCGTGGTATTTATCGTACCAAGTTGCATTTTTTTTTGGTTCGAAATAATGACTTGGCCTCCGGTAATCTACATATAAATTTTACTACGTTCGAAGAACTTCCAATTTAACTCTAGTTGGTGTTGATTTTCCTTTTTTGTTGACGATACAGGTTACTTATTACCAAATAAATATGTAGAATTTATACAACGGTTTGGTATTTGTAGTCCGGTTTTTCGATAAATTAACCACCAATGTTATGGAAATTATTTTTCCTGAAAAACACAAATACACCGAGTGTGCAATTATTGGGCGGGTTGGCTCGCTCGTGCTGTTATCAGGCAGTTTTTTTGTCGCGAAACCCGCCCGATAACTGCGCACCCGTTGTATTAACTTTTTATGACAACATATCATTTTCCAAAATGTAGTTTTGGACCACCAATACTATCACCAATATAAGTGCATATTTCGTTCAGTCTAAAATTTCAATTACTGATGAAATATTTTTTAACCAATTTTGTGTCGGTTTACACTTTATAAGTACGGACAAACGTCCACATAACGTGATATGGAAACAATTTGTGATATGTGTTCATAAGTAACACCAGAAAATTTTCATTCATATTGGGCTAATCACCCTCAATTGTGCAATAATCTGTAGCGGAACAATTTTTGCAAAAGTGCAAAATTTATTATTTCGAAATTGTTTTAGAATAGGGGCAAAAGTAAGTTTGCTAAACTGATTGTCGAGTTTTTGGCAAAATAAAGTTTTTGACAGTGGTACTAAGCGTAACAATGCTTTCGACAATTTTTATCGCATCTGGATGAAGTATAATTGATTAAAGTGTATTTTCGGGTTATCTTTCAAATCATTGAAACGTGGTTGATCACCACACGAGACACTAGTTTCGGTATTCATTCACCTTTTGGGGAAATAACGTTTCCAGACGCAGCAATTTTTCACAAAGTTTAATGCAAGCCTCATTTTTATTGATACAGTCCTCGTCCCTGAAACGGGTACTTTTTTTGCCGTTTCCGAGGACGATAACTGTAATAAGTAAATTCGCGCAAATTTGTTGAATTCCTCTGAAATTTTAAAAATCTTGAAAACAACATATAATGAAACAAAATCTGATTGTTTTTTTTTAATTACACAATCTTTATAGTCATATTGACGGTTCTGGCACATTTCTCCCTACGTGTTAGTTATCCCGTTAGGAGTTAAATAAATATTTTTTTTGTCAAGTCGACAATTTTGCAGCAAAATAGAAATTAAAAGAAAATTTTTTTGCACCGGTATTTCGGATTAACCGGTATTTTGGATATACCGGTATTTCGTATAACAAATTACTTAAACCTACGCCATGAGCAGTTATCGGCCAGTTTTTTTTTTCATGATAAAGGAAATGTCCAATTAATTAATTAAATTAAACTTCATTATAAATAAAAAGAACGTTGTTGTTTCAAAAACTAATTATTATGGAAGTAAAAATTGTTGAATATATAAATAAAATGAAAGTTCATGAGTCAAATGAATTTTAAGTATCACTGGGGTTAATTTGCACTACGTGTGTAGTTATCTAAACGCATTTGACCTTCAATATCTGATAAGGAAGGCATGTTTTGTTTAGATAACCGCACAGCCGTTTTTGTGGTCATTGTTACAACAAATTAAAGAGAGGGTTGACCATCCGTAGAACCCTACTCGTTTTTGTTTTCTTCACTCAACTCATGATTGAACGACCGATAATACTTAAACGTACGGTATACGTCATCGAAATGGACTAAGCTTTCATACTTTGGATAAACATTTCGCAATATGAAAAAGACTTCATTTGGTCTGCATAAATTCAGCAGTATATATACGTATTACGTAATAGGTTACGTATTGCGTAATGTACTTATTACAATTATTATTTATTAACTCGCGCGTACCCAAATTTACGATTTGCTCGATCGTGCAAAAATGGGCAAAATGCTCTTTAGCGCCAAAACGTACCGTTTTTCACTTGATGTTTCAAATGAATTTTCCAAAACACTTAATCTAATTCATACATTTCAGACAATTTTTCAATGGAATAACAAGCTTTATTTCTTAAGGCATAAATCCTCCTAAGTCGGCCAGAAGGTTTTTTGAAAAATTTGTGATTTGTCCAATTCTGCCATATCTACGATTATTGCCGATGTACGTGTATTAGCTATAGTAGCGAATTTTGTATTTTTGGTATTTTAGTAGGAAGTTCATTGCCCGATTGGAGGTCTGTAATAATAATTATAGTACCCGAACAAAAATCGGGTCATTTTCGGATCCTTCCGACATATAACACAAAAATGTGCATCTAAATCTATGATAAAAAATCCGTTATAGTGGTCGTATCGAGCTAAGTTTAGTAAACAACAATTATGACAGGTCAAGTACGTTTGAGTGTATTTTACAATTGTCTATTGCCATACGTTTCTAACACGTTTTTGTCCCGTTTTGATACAATGCTAAAATAAACCGGAAATTTTAAGAAGATTCGACAAAAATGTAAGAGTTACTACTAAACACGAAAAATATGACGAAATTGAAATCTATGAATTTTCAGATAACTAAAGCTGATATTCATTAAGTCTGAATAATGGCCCTTTAATTGATTAGGGTTTGATACTTCTCTAATGAAAAATTAAACGTGACTATCGATCATTGTGAAAGGCATTATGTTGATTTTTTGCGCAAAATGGGCACAATATCCAAAAGTACTAAATGTTTTTCGTTATTGATAAATTATACTAAATATAAAAATAAGTTTTCGAGTTCTGTTTAAAGTTTTCATTTAAACAAGGCCTGTTATTTTGGGCTATTAACACGAAAAAATAAGTGAAAGATATATGATAAAAACAATTAAAAAAACATGTTTCACATTTTGTCTGTATAATATTTCTGAAAATAAAATAAAACAATTTCAAGCTGATTTTAAATATAAGAGTCCATTTAAATTCACATATAAGAATTGACGTTAATAATATACGTACAAACGTACTAATAGCGATTTCCCGGTTTAGTCACTTTCCGGTTAGTCTCGGTTAGTTAATTTTCCGGTTTTTATTACAGTGTATAGTAATTCGAAAATTATTTTATAAGCCTTCTGGTATAAAAATATTATATTGCAGCACTTTTTTATTGTTATTTTAGTTAGAGTTAGTTTTGCTGTGTAACCCCTTTATTATCAGTCACGTGCACAATTAGCGCCCGCTCATTGGTCTGTCTCCTCTCCTCCTATGTTTTTCTCTTAGAGTGTCAACTACAAAAAATGAATTGATAAAAAAGACAAACTTACATTTTTCACTAATTTAGCGAGTCTGTCTAAATTAAAAAAAGAATTAAATTCACTAATTCCGCCTCATTAAAAAATATAAAAAATAACTCGCTGAAATAGTACGGTTTAACTTTTTTTTCAAATTTGTGCAGTAGCTGTTGACCATATAATAGCGTAATATATTCACAACAAAAATAGAAACCCAAGTTTGGTGCAAATCGCGATATAAGTTTAGTGGTTTTCGTAAATAAGTTAAAACACATCATTTCGAGATAATTTTTTTCATGCGGCCTGATTTATCGTGTTTTTATGAGCTTCGAAAAACAACAAAAAACGTTGCTTGTCTGTGGTGCCATGTTAAATTGTACCTTATCATGAGGTTTAAAAAGGCTACATGAATATCGTCATAAACTGTCGATTACAAAGTTGAGGAAAAACGAAATTTAAGAAAAACATATTATCTACTTAATTTTTACATTAAAAAATTGAAGATTCTATCGTGATTTTGAACATCATTTTATCATGTTTTAATTTGATTATGAAATATTCATAACACCCGTCTTAATTGCAAATCGGCCGTTTGTGAGTATAAAAGCAGGTTACTTTCGACCAAATTGACTTTTTNTATATTCACAACAAAAATAGAAACCCAAGTTTGGTGCAAATCGCGATATAAGTTTAGTGGTTTTCGTAAATAAGTTAAAACACATCATTTCGAGATAATTTTTTTCATGCGGCCTGATTTATCGTGTTTTTATGAGCTTCGAAAAACAACAAAAAAAAACGTTGCTTGTCTGTGGTGCCATGTTAAATTGTACCTTATCATGAGGTTTAAAAAGGCTACATGAATATCGTCATAAACTGTCGATTACAAAGTTGAGGAAAAACGAAATTTAAGAAAACATATTATCTACTTAATTTTTACATTAAAAATTGAAGATTCTATCGTGATTTTGAACATCATTTTATCATGTTTTAATTTGATTATGAAATATTCATAACGCCCGTCTTAATTGCAAATCGGCCGTTTGTGAGTATAAAAGCAGGTTACTTTCGACCAAATTGACTTTTTTTAGAAAATCAAAGCTACAGCTATGAATTACGCCTAAAAACCTTTACCTTTAAGTTAGGCCCTAACCTTTAAGTTAGGCCCTAACCAGTTATCTAAACACCGCTTATTTCAACGAAGCTTGGGTATCTTAAGACTTTTTGAACCAAAAAGTATCGTCATTTCTTATTATATTACCTAACGATCTACCCAATTATCTTACCAAAATTTAACTATTTTAGCATTTTTTGGCGAAAACCTTGTACCAATTCAGAAGGCTTCGTCAATATATCCTTTTTCCAAAAGTAGTCGTTCATCGCCGCTTCCTCATTTTCTCATTTTTTTAGTTTAACAAAACCCAATATTTTACAATTTGTAGATCGTAACAAATGAACTCGATCGATGAACGTCTACTTTAAGAGGAAAAAGGATATACTACTGATGTTTTTTGATCATAGAAAAAAATATTTGACGAAATACTTCGACAGCAATAATTTCTCGTAATCGAATAACTCTTGCATATGTTTATTTCAATTGATGACGATTTGCATTTTATTCTATGTACTTAAAAACGATTTAGTTTCATTAACATATGTTGGTATGTTTAAAAATTTATACCCAGATCAGTGATAACGCTCTGTTAACACGAATTAAAAAAAAAGTTGCACCTCGTAGCTGTACGCAAAAGTTTTTTCTCGTAATTTGGTCAAATTAGATGGTTTAGTCCGGTGTAAATCTTTGGTGAGCAGTTAACTTTTAAGTAAAAAGATGTGCCCTCGATATTTAAATACAGTTTTTCATAATTGTTGTGTGCAATTGGCGAACGGGTGTCGAGTTAATGAACACGTGTTAAGTTACAGGACACGTGTTAAGTTAACGAGCATGTGTTATTGAACTCCTGAGAATTTCTTTTTCTACATTTTTTGTTTATCTTTAATTATGTTCAGAACTAAAGTACTGAAATTTTTTATACGTAGATTTTGTTATGACGAATAGCTTCTCATTTTTAGTTGACTAAACAGAATTTCGAAAAATTATCACGAGACTTGCATCCTACACAGAGTGCGCATTTAACCGTACAGCAAGTAACAAATCGCTTACGCAGTGATTAGTTAACCATCCAGGATTGCACAAGTTGCAGTTAATCGTACATTTTTTGATGTTCTGGTGGACGGATAACTGCGGGCCAAATTTTTTGCGGTAAAATTCATCTAAGCTTGTGTCTACATTTCAATTATAAGTTCACTGCGAATTAGTGAACCCATAGTTTAGGTATAACAAATATATAATAAAATTTAGCGGTACGTGGAGCGTTCTAGATTTGTTAAAGGTTTCAAAAAGACTAAAATTGCCCACTGTTAAAATACTTGAACACTCATGAAGGCTAATTTTCCTCTTTGCTGATTAGATTACCAGAACACGCCATTTTACGATCCATTAGTACAAATATGCTCAATACGTTCGAGACAAAACTTTAACCCGTCAATAGCGTATTTGTCCAAAAGTCAATTTTCGAAAATGATGTTGCTAATTTTTGTAATATTTCCTAACCCAGGTGGTATACACCACCTATCTACATAACTTAACAAAACTTTTCGAACAAAAAGGTGTTAAGTTACGTGCATTTTGTTAAGTTACGTCAATTTTGTTAAGTAACGTGGTGTTAAGTTACGTAGACAGGTGGTGTGCTACAAATTATTATCGAAAAAAAATATCAATTTTGAAAAACATATCGACAAACAAGAGGTCGCAAATAGGTAAAAAATCAGGGTCTAATACACTGCTAACTGTTGACAAACAAAATTGCCCCTTGGAGTTAAGTTGAAACTCATATTGAATTACGAGTATGTCGTTTCTTCAAAACAGCAAACTGGCTTTTTTTCGACAACCTATCCCGATAATAATAATATAATTATTTAACAAGACCTTGACATTTGCTGAACTTTTTTAACTACTTTACGTGTGGACATTATGTACGATGTTGTCCTTAGAGCCAACGTTGAAATTAAGTCGACGGATCATCTTTTCAACGTACAGCAGTATACATATACTGAAACCAGAGGATTTTCTCATTTTTCGTGTATATTGGTGAAATTCATGACACATGTTGCTGTGTTTAAAACCGCATACAAAACGTGGAGTTGAAAATGCATACATCGAACGCATTAGTAGATACGGTGCTTGTAAAATTTGAGGTTTTGTAACGAACTGATTGACACATATAAATATTAACAAGCAAACAGAACTACGAACTAAATCGAACTTCCACAAAACCGGGTTCGAACTACGGTTCGAAGTCCATGTTCAAAGTTCGGTTTTGTTCGGAGTTCGTCTTTGTTCGAGGTTCTGTGTGCTCATATAAACCTCGTTTGGATATTAGTTCGTCTCGTTATTACAATTCAATTACAGTCCTCCCCCCTCTTAAGTGTCGTCCTCTCCTTTAGTGCCGCGTTTTTGGCGGCTTAGGTGCGGCACTTAAGAGGGGAGGGCTCTAACTAACTTACTACAGTCTCTACTTAGTTAACGGATATCTTCAGATTTGAAAAATAATCATTAGGTAGACTGAGAACTTTTAACCAAATAAATGAGTAATTTTGATTTTTGCCGCTCAAACACCATGTTCAGTTTATTAACATTTTTGGTAACGGGAATTTTTTAAATATTGAAAGCCCAGCAAATACAGTGAAATACATAAGTACCACTAAACTTTGGTAGGCTGTCGTGGGTTAGTCAGATCTGTTTGGAAACTCTGCTACTCTGTAATCCTCTGAAATTACGTCACTGACCTTTTAACTCATACCTGTTCAAAATGACAAACAACTAGTGAAAAATTTGTAGCCGACAGCTCTAAGATTTCTGTTTCGATTTCAAACGCTATTTGCTAGCGTATGAGGCTAAGTTTATCTACATTTTTCATTATCTGATAGAACCGGTAATTGTATTTATTATCGATATTTTAGCATTTTACCAAAGGTAGTAATAATATTAGAAAAAGAGCGATTGAAAGTGAGGAATCGCGCGAGCAATTGATTATTTTCTAGAATTCAAACGAATTGAGAAAAATGAGTGCGTATCGAAATTCATTTACGGGTATGCCATACCCGGTATGGCTTGTTGTTTACAAAATAATCTAAAAATCAGGAAAGTGAAGATTAGACATACTTGTTGTCGTTAAATTAGCTAATTATGTCTTGATTAGCACAATAGAGTCCTTTCAAGTTCATTCGGGGAAATAAATCTAGAAAATTTAGACGTTTGAAAATTTCGATCAAACACGATAATGAAAAAAAGAATCGAACTCTTTATCAAATTAAATATTATGAAACAACTTGTTTCTGTTCTATTTATTTTTTATAGTAGTCTATAATGTCCAATTTTCTAGCAAAACATATTTGATTGCAAAATTGCTGCGTAATAATATCACAGGAGATACTTTTCACTCACTATTATGCGTTTTTTGAGGTAATTTTCTCATACCGTATTTTTTTTATTTTTGAGCAGTGTTGGTGTTATCTATTTTATTTTTGTGTTATTAGTAGCTCTGAAACCACGCGCACAAAACTGTTTCGGTGATGTTTGATGTCTGTTTTTTTTCATTAATTTTCTAGGTCATGAATGTCGCGCATTTGCTCATTTGTTGGTTTTTCTTGAATATTTTTTTATCAGACATTTTTTCAGATATCGGAGAAAACATTTTGTGCGCCTTGTACCGTTCGAATCTGAAAATCTAACCTAAAAAGTTGTCGGACAAACCAGTTAAGCAAAAAACAGAAAAATGTACCATTATGACCGACTGCCTTGATGTGCACGTTTTTCGGAAACGCAATATGCACATCAAGAAGGTCAGGACTATATAGCTGGTTAGGGGGTCTTGAGTCGAAGTTTGGTTTCTTTCGAAGTGGTATCGGCCCCTATTAACTCACTTTTATATTGGCGATGAAATTCTTCCCACCAGTTTCGTTCGAAGTTCGGTTTGTTTCGAAGTTCGGTTTTGGTCGAAGTTCGGTTAGATTCGAAGTTCGGTTTTGGTCGAAGTTTGGTTTTATTCGAAGTTCGGTTTTGTTCGAAGTTCGGTTTGGTTCAAAGTTCGGTTTTGGTCGAAGTTCGGTTAGGTTCGAAGTTCGGTTTTGTTCGAAGTTTGGTTTTGTTCGAAGTTCGGTGTTGTTCGAAGTTAGGTTTACCAAGCGCTTTTCCAACTGTAAAGCGTTTAAAAAGTGGTTATAAGGTTTGAGATTTTGACCGCTATTATCCTTATAGGCTATAAGTTATAGCCTATAAGGTAAAGTCAGTTAGTTTTGCACTTAGGTCAAGTCAGTTTTTAAAGTTACGGAGAGGTGTGACGACCTTGTATTCAAACATTTTAAACGTAATTTACTGTAATTTTCAATTGAAAATTGGGCAGCACGGTGGGGTAAATTGTGTAATTAAGGAAAAAAATGTTTGAAACCCCGGTTGTCACAGCTCTCCGTACCAAAAGGTCGAAAGCCCGTGAACCGACAGTTTAAACATTAGAATATTATGAAACGCTTGCCTTTTAATGACAAAAAAATTTTTTTTCTATTTTTGGTCAATTAATGACAGTTTTATTTATTTTTTATCAAATTTCAGAACTATGACTCAATTCTAGTTCATCCCCGGGCCAAAGAACCCGTATTCTATTCATTTAGAAAAACACGGTCAACAGAGGGCGCCAATCACAAACATACAATTTATTATACTTTTTAAATTTGACAAAACAACAATTTTCGTCTCTTTGACCACATAGGAGTTAAAATTTTTAAGTCGCGTAATGCAATGTTTTATTCACTAAATCCAGTTCTATAAGGTAGTAAACCTTTTTGGTTTTGAAGAACTTTGTATGACTTATGTTTGACTCAAACATGAGTCATACTTTGAAATCTGAAATTTGAAGCGTGTGAAAATTTTTGAAATTGCGATTCCTAAAAAACGTCATCACGGATTTTTTTTATTTTTGCTTTTAACTTGTAGAGGATTATCGGGAGCATATTAGAAATGTGAACTTGAATTGGTTACTACTCTAGAATTTTAGAAATTCCACCTGCAAGAGAAAATTTTCTCAAAAAACTTGTTTTTTGACTTTTTGAGCGGCTAGGGGTTAAAATTTCAATTTCGTGTAATGTAATTTTTTATTCATTGGACCAAGTTCTACCAGCTGGACAACTTTTTTTTGATTTGAAGACCTTCGAAGATGACCTGACTCACCCTACTGCCAAGTTTCAGAAAAATCTCTTCGCATTTTTTCTCCTCCAAAATAAAAACATTTTGATAAAGAAAAAACCAAAGTGTTTTTCCGGGATTCTAGAAATCTTTTTTTTTTGTCAGGAACAATTTATTTTTTCACAAAAAAACGCTCTGGTGGACTCACCCGTATAACTACATGTACTCATTGGGTGTGCCAGTCGTCTGGCGCCTAGTCGTTTGGAGTTTTGTAAAAAATGATATTTTTGAAGTTTAAATTCCGACCATTTTGATAAAATACATGTGGGTCAATATTTGAACTATAAATCTGTGTCGGATTATCTTTTTTTGACTAATTCGCCTTTTGACCAACTTTAAACAGTAGGATAAATATTCAGTGTCTTCATAATGATTTTTAATTTCACGTATTTTTGAGAAATAAGTCTTATCTTTTAACTTCTTTTCCGTTTTCAGGTTTCTCCGTTTTTGTGTTTGTCCACTTTGTGTTTTCTCCGTGTTTGTGATTCTTCGTTTTTAGGTGTTTACGTTTACGGTGACTTCAAAGCTCTGAAAAGGGAAAAACCTGAAAACGGAGAAAATAGACATTTTCGGGTTTCTCCATTTTCGGACTTCTTCATTTTCGGATTTCTTCATTTTCAGATTTCTCCATTTACGGTTAGTGCTTCTCTTGTAAGAAGAAAAAATTTGTAATGAATAAATTTCTCCCGATTTGTCTAGGACTTTTCTCAATCGGTTTTTAGCAATTGTAAGTGTCAAAATCAGAAGCGCCGTAGTCAAATACCCCTAGTTAAATGTTTTCCGGCAACATAACCCTAGGCATAAGGCATTTTTTGCAATACAATTTTAACGCTGAGTTATAAGTAGGATGTTTCATTTCTTTATTTTTTCTCCTCCAATACCATTTTATGGAAAAATTGTTCGTCGGACGTGAAGTAGCATTCAGCTAAATGCACAAATCTGTTACCCGTTGCTCAAAACGATCAGTTTGTTGATTGATCCTTTGTGAGCCGAGTGGTAGGTTAGATATAATAAAACTGGAAAAAAGTGATATCTAACTTGAAAATTGTTAAGTTCCTTGAAGATTATTAACTTAGTTGAGTAGTGTGTAAGCGGAAGTGCTGGAAAATGTCAAAAAAAACTGTTAACATACCTGAATTAAAAGGCTTTTATTCAAAAATCAAATTCGATAATCTCCATAAGTATGATTTTAAATGAAGGAGGTGAGGGGCCTTTTGTTTGCAAATTTAGCTGAAAATCAGAAAAATCAGAAAATGACCGTATTTTTAGCCGCTTTGAAACAACAAATTAGTTTTTGATGTGTTAACTTACGTGAATTTTGTTAACTTACGTGCTTTTTGTTAACTAAGATGGGTAGTGCGTAGGCGGAACTGCTGGAGAACTTTTGAAAAACTGTTAATTTATGTGAATTTAGATTTTTTGTCAAAACTGTTAACTTACATGAACTTAGGCTTTTTTCTAGATTTTGTTCCAATTTCAATAAAAATTGATAATCTCCACTATGTTTGACATTAAGGATATCATATTTTTTCATAAAAAAATGACAAAAAACACATAACAATCGTCTGAGCGGTATATGTCTATAGTATGCATAGGTCTTTATCCAAAATAAAAGCGTAAAAATGTTTTGTTTTATAGCTTTTTTTTCTCAAAAACACATGAATTTGACTAAAATCTTTTCGGCAGTTCAATGCAAATTTCACAAAAAAATCGTTTTTTTTTCTTTATCTTTATCCTCTGAAAATTATCAACACCACGTTCCAAAGTACACTATGGACCATAGTCTATGGTGTACCACGTACGTACGAAATTGGCCAAACATTTTGAAAAAAAGTGTCAATTCAGATGAATTTTGTTAACTTACGTGGGTAGGGCGTAGGCGGAAAAGTTGTCGCGAGCAGACTGTTAACTCACGTGGATTTTGTTAACTTACGTTAATTTTCTTAACTTACGTGGTCTTAACTTACGTAGGTAGGTGGTGTAGTTGCTCTGAAAGGCCAAAAAACTGCTGACGCCGATTTTTAATACACTACCTAGCTGAGTAAGTTAGCAATACTTCAGTAAAAAAGGTGTTAACTTACTTGAAGATAGTTAACTTACTTTAAGGTTACTAACTTAGTTGAGTAGTGCGTAGGCGGAAGTACTGAAAAATGTAAAAAAAGAGTTGAATTTGTGTTGTTTTCAAAATTGACAAATTTGATAAGGGCTCGTGCCCTTATCTGGCCACTTTTTTTTCCTAAAAGTTTTTCGCTTAGTCCGCCCACGCACTACAGGTTTATCAGGCCACTTGGGTAGTAAGTTTATACCCACAAATGGCCTCATCCAGTCATTTTTCGGCTTGTCGGTAACCTGCATTTATCGGGCATCATGTGAAAGAAACAAATAATATCGGATCACTTGAAGATATGGGCTTGAGTTCATTATACGCTCTATAGTCTATTTAAACCGAAATGAATAATAAGAAAAATTTTGTTTTGTTTTTTTTTCCTCCAAAATATGATTTATAAAGTAATGTTATTTCAATTAACCTAGATAAAACAATAAGTAATATGATACGATCAAAAAATTCCCGCTCGTGCGCGTATCAGGCCACCTTGTTTTCACGTTTTCCAGCTATTCCGCCTACGCCCTTGGGATTTATCAGGCCGGTTTTGTAACGCGAAAGTGGCCTGATAAACCGTCAGGCGGTGTATTACAGTTGAAATTTCTTTATGATATCATAACTTATGAAGAACAAAAAATAGAGACAATAAAAAATTGTGGTCAGACGCCTTTTCGGAAGTTGGCTGAGTTCGTTCCAGATTTTGTTATTCATATACACCACCTAACCATTTGACTTAACACCATTTGGCTTAACAGTTTGCACTTGACTTAACAGTTTGCATTTGAATTAACACTTTTTTTGTCCTTTTTTTTGTCTTTTTTCAGCATTTCCGCCTACGCCCTTGGGGTTTATCAGGCCGCCTGAGGGTTTATCAGGCCGGTTTTGGAAGGAGAAACTGGCCTGACAAACCCTCAGGCGGTGTATAACAATTTTTTGGATTTTTTCGTTCATTATGCATTTGACTCAACACTTTTTTTGTTTCAAGTTTTCCAGGGTTTAAACCTACGCACTACCCATGTGGCTTAACAGTTTGCATTTGACTTAACAATTTGCATTTGAACTAACACCTTTTTTCGGAAAAAATGTGTTAAGTCAAATGGTTAGGTGGTGTATTTCATGCATATTAGAACTTCTCATAGAGAGCGTCAATAGACATGATTTTATCAAATTTTTACAGTCCATGCGCGCACAACACGACACTTTCACTTGACCGAAACTTGTCACGTTGTGTGCGCACTGTCGCGTTGTGTGCACAACAATCACTAAATCCCTTATAAGATATAAAATAGTGTTTATTACTGTTTTTGGAGACGAATTTTTGGAGATGATATTATTTTTAGCCACCCTTGGTTTGGTAAACCTGGAAAGTTTGAACTTTAAACTCTTATTGTTTTTCCTCCGAAAGTACGAGACGGCTACCATCACTGATAGCGATCAAAAAATCTTCAAAAAAAACTCTGAATTAAAAAAAATCACCGTTTAGAAAGAATCTAAACTAAATTTACTTTTGCAACAAACATTCTACTGCCTTTTGCGGATTTTCCCTTTTTTCTTTAAGCGTCTTAGGCAGGTTCATAGTATGTCGATTTCTACGGGACGTATTTTTGTGAGCAGTTTTGGTCATAAATTGATTTTGCATATGCTAGTTGCTCTGAAACGAGGCGAAAAAACCGTTGAAGCTAATTTTTCATATACACAGGGTGTGCCGTTAACCGGCAGCGCCTACGCTATTTGCCGTTAACCGGCAGGTTTTGGCCCGAAAATTTTCCAGCAAAAACGCCTACGCATGTACTTATTAAGCAGCCTATTTGCTATTAACCGGTGGGTTTCAAAAAAAATTTTTGTGCCGATTAAAAGGGGACTCTGTTTATAGCTCAAAGAACTCACTTGACCTTATAGCGGTCAAAATGACGAATGTTAAAACATAAATAACCTAACACGTATTCCGCTTGCGCATGTCCCCATTAACCGGTCTATTTGCCGTTAACCGGCAGATTTTCAAAAAAATTTTGGTGCCGGTTAACGGCGCACCATGTGTATGCTTTTATCATTAAATTTAAAGGTCAAGAATATCGCGGATTTTTCCATTTTTTGTGTTTTTGTGAATATTTTTTTATCAGAATTTTTTTCCAAAATCGCAGGTAAAATTTTTGTGTGCTTAGTTTTTAAGCAAACTTCTTTGAAAAAGACCAACTCAATATCATCAAAATTGAGAAACTAGATACGATATCCGATTTCGTTATAAGCTAACTTCATGGCTTTGTGGGTGGCCCGTGGTAGTAATTTTGGTTTGATCAAACCTATCAGTGGATGCACCGTACTTTCTATAGTATGTTGCAAGAAAGTATATAAAAATTCATAGTATAAAGTCCTCGTCCCCGAAACGTTTATAACCACCCGTTTTAAAGACCACCCGTTTCGGAGACCACCCGTTTAGAAGACATATGGCATTTTTCAACGTTAAAAAGCTTCACTACACAGGGTGAGCAGTTATCTTGCGAACTTGGTCCTCGAAAAATCGCAAGATAACCGTTTTTTCGCAAGACAACTGCTCAATGTGCAGGCGAAAACGGTGAAAGCCCCTAGAAATAACCACCTAACCATTTGACTTAACACCATTTGGCTTAACAGTGTGCATTTGACTTAACAGTTTGCAGTTGAATTAACACATTTTTTGTCCTTTTTTTCCAGCATTTCCGCCGACGCACTACCCATGTGGCTTAACAGTTTGCATTTGACTTAACAATTTGCATATAAATTAACACCTTTTTTCGGAAAAAAAATATGTTAAGTCACGTGGTTAGGTGGTGTATAAAAATTTTTTGGATTATTTTCGTTCATTATATTTTTTTATATCATTTTTTATAGCATTTGCTCATGTTATTCGTCAATTTGGAATTTAAATCTAGTGAAAAAGCCTATTTGCATTTGACTTAACACTTTTTTTCGTTTCAAGTTTTCCATGGTTTTAACCTACGAACTACCCATGTGGCTTAACAGTTTGCATTTGACTCAACAATTTGCATTTGAATTAATACCTTTTTTCGGAAAAAAATGTGTTAAGTCAAATGGTTAGGTGGTGTACGCGTACATGTACGTCAGGGTTGGTAAAACACCGGTTTTTGAGCTTTGTCGTTCTTTGTCGTTAGTCGGGATTTCGCAAGATAACGGCACGATCGTATTTTTGTAGAATTTTTCGCAAGATAAAAGCACGAGCGGACTTTTATTTTTATTTTTTCTATCTTTATTATTTTGAGTTGAAAAAGCCTTCCCTAGATTGTATGATGAACTTAAACTTATATCTCAAAGTAGCCGGATCAACCCGTGGGCGGGCTTGCCACAAAATGTTTTGGAAAAAAAGTGGCCGGATAGAGTGGTGGATAATGCTGTAGACTCTACAGTGTAGAGCGTTTATTATTAGACTCAAAATAATAAGCGAAAAAGAATTTAAAACATTATTTTATTTCAATTTTTTGTTGAGAATTTTCTGCGCAGTGGGTAGGCCGAGTAAAATTTTTGCTCCAAAATGTATATCATTTCACTCTACATAAGGCCATTTGTGTCATTATAAAGTCAAGGACTGTACAACTTATTTTACGATAACTTTAGACATTTCATAATTGTAAAAAATGGTCCCTCACCTCCTTAACCCGTGTTCTCTGCCGGGATACAAATTTATATCCCTACCCTTTTCACTTCTTTGCTATTTCTAAATTAGGCGGAAAATTTTTGGCCTTTTTTTCGCAAACAAAAATTGAAAGTCGTTTTTGTACACTTTTTAGTCAAAATTTGATTTTCACCATGCCTGGACAAAATGAGCTAACTCAAGCCAGTTCGATTAAAAAAATTAAAAAGCAAATCCGACATGCCAGTAAGAAATTCGGAGACCAAGGCACCGACAGTCGAGACCAATTTTTCGGTCAACCAATTTGTCGGTTTTCTCTACTTTTTTGTCAAAACTTGATAAACATAAGGGCTCCTTTCGGTGTTATAAAAATATAATCAAGCAGATTCAACCAACCAGTAAAAAATATGACCCCAAACGCACGGAGAGTCGGGAAGGATTTTTGCTGTTTTTTCACATGTGTAGATATTTGACGTGAATAATTTGAAATGTCACATTTTGCAAAATGATAACACAAATTTGTTTAAAATATCAACCCTAGACCGCGCACTAAGTACTATTCAGGGACCGCTCAGTAGGAACACATCTGTTCTAGACACTAAAATGCTTGCCATTTGTTTATTATTTTAGTTGGCCGAATTATAATATTTTTGTTTTAAATGATTTATGAACCTATTGATTAATATTTTTTGAATCAAAAATATTGAGCATGAAAAATAAATAATGTTTTTACTAATCAATGTTTGGTGTTTGTAAACGTTTTTTTGTTTCCAAACACGTTTTAACTGTAGTAGGACCTAAGTAGGTGTTATGTGAATATGTTTTAATTAATTTTATACATTAGTTATTGCTTATAAAAATATCTTAAAATTATCTATTGTTGACAAAAAAAAAGCGGAGAAATAACTGTTTTCCCCTGCCAACGCGTCATTATTTGCTTAAATTTGTAAAAAATACGTTTTTGTAGCGCCTCCCCACAACGGCCTATGGTGTTTTTGTCAAAAAAAGTCGTCAAATAAATCGGTTTGTCAAAAACGAGTCGTCAAAGAATTTCGTCCAAGAAATATTTCGTCAAAATTTTGACGATCACGTTTATAAAATGTTCAATAATTTTTTCGTCAAAAATCTTAGTCAAAAATTTGACGAACCCGCTAATATTATTTTGACTTTATTTTTCGTCAAAAATTGTTGTGAAAAATTTGACGAACCCACTTTTATTATTTTCAACTGTTTTTTCGTCAAAAATTTTAGACAAAAAATTGACGAGCCCACTTTGATTTTGTCAACAATTTTTTTCGTCAAAAAAATTATTCAAAAATTTGAGATAAAATTAAACGAAATAAGGTCAAATCCATTTAAAGAATAGTTGCTTAAAGCAGATATCGCAGGTGATTACTTTGTCCCTAGGACGGTATGCACCTAGCCGTAACCATATTATTATACGTATATGAATAACTGGATTTCGAGGACGGTCACTTTGTCCCTAGGACGGCATGGTGAGGCTCTCCAAGATTTAATCTATTGTTAGGCGCCCTTCAGACGCCGTAACCCTAGTTTTAATTTTCTCCGAGACCTCACGCGTTCAGGACTTTGTCCCTAGGACCGTGTAAACTTAACTCTAACCCTTAACGTTTTATTATAAGTGTATGAACAGCCGGGTATCGCGGGTTAGTACTTTTATTTTTCAGCTTTCGTCAAATTTTTCACTAACTTTTTTGACGAATATTCCATTTGTTTTTTTGTTAATTCTTTCGTCAAATTTTTAACTAACTTTTATTGACAAATGTTACATTTGTAATCTTGTTAATACTTTCGTCAAATTTTTGACGAACTTTTTTGACGAATCACTTTTGTTGACGAAATAATTCTCTTGACGAAAGTCTTTGACTACTCCTTTTTGACGAAACGATTTATTTGACGATTATTATTTTTTTTTGACGAAAGCGATATTGACCCCCACAACAAAGTAGCGCACTTTTATCACATCATTTATATTATTTTCAATAACAAAAGGATAAAAAATCGAGTATAAAAGGTTTCATAACTATATATTATCCCAGACCCGAGATATTCACTAAAATAGTCGCTCGGGAACACATGTGGGAACACTGTCTCGGGTTAAAATGCTTAATTCATAAGATAACATAATGTTGAGTAATTTACTCAAATTGGGACGGGGATTTTTCCCGAACCTATATTCAATTTAATCGTTTCGCGAATCCAACTGACGTTTTGCTAACGAAGATTGTTCGCGAACCGTTCAACGAAACAAAAACTTTCACAAAAAAATATATAAAAAAGAAGAATCAACTTTAGGGAGTATCAACCCGAGTATCACACGAAACAAAAAAAAACGAAATTGATTCACTATTTTTTGTCACCAATTTTTTAATACTTTTTTTTGATCGAAGATATTTTTAGTTTATTTTTCTAATAGGAAGAAAATCATAAACTTTTTTCAAACACTTCTAAATCATAAACTAAAAATATTTGCTTTTTACCAAAAATAACATTTAAAAACAGAAGACACCAAAAACGGACATACCATAGACTTTTTCGATTACATTAAAATTGAGAACTTGTCGACTTCATGTCGCAAATAACCGTGCACATACGCAAGTAACAGATGATTTTAACGACACATGGGACTTATAAATAATAGGGTTAGGGTTTATGAAGCCGAATTCTTTGTCGCAAGTAACCGTGCGCATACGCAAGTAACGTATAATTTTAAGGACCCATTGGTCTCATAAATAATAGGGTTAGGGTTTAGGATTAAGCCGAATTCCCTGTCGCAAGGAACCGTGCGCATACGCAAGTAACAGATGATTTTAACGACACATGGGACTTTATAAATAATAGGGTTAGGGTTTATGATGAAGCCGAATTCCCTGTCGCAAGTAACCGTGCGCATACGCAAGTAACAGATAATTTTAAGGACCCATTGGTCTCATAAAGAGGAAGGTCAGGGTTTAGGATGAAGCCGAATTTTGAACAAAAATGATGCAAATATAACTTTAGAGTCTAAAGTTTAGACCATGGATTTAAATGATTTATTAAGTGTATTTTTTTTCTGATACTCATCATCAACGATTTTTTTCCTTTCAAGTTAAAATTAGATACAATTTATGTTTTATTACCTTTATTACAAAGACACTTCTGTAAATTACATTATGCCGACAGTTTATATTTTAAGAATATCTAATAAAATTTTATAAAACTTTCCAAATTCAACCCCCAGGAGACCATTTGTCGGCCAAATTTACGATTTGTTAGGAAATATCACCGAAAATTGACGAAAAAAAGTTTATCCGGGTCGATGTGTTGAGAATTTGAGTAAACATACTAGGAAGGAACAAAAATTGATACGTGTCTCGTGGTTAGTTTGCGCTACCGAGTAAATCGGTTTAAAATTTAAAAAACTAGCGCCAAAAGAAAATGAGCGTTCTAAAATGAAAAATGGTCAAAATTCAATTTTCGAGCGAATTAATGCTCACTTAAATATTGAGAAAACGTACTTTTCTTAATTTTGTGAACATCCAGGTGAATTTTGAGCATGATTGATGGTGAAAATGTAGAAAAATTATTAAAAAATACGAAAAATGTGGTAAAAAGAACATATTTATGGATTGCGTCTATACATGTAGTTGTTTTAAAAATCCATTCCAAACGAGCCATATATTTTCACTCATAATTTCTTAAATATTTATTTTGAAAGTTTTACACACCCAACAGGTTCAAGGTATTGAACCTACCAATTTTTCGTCCTTCCCATGTTTCCAGAAAACTTACCCGCTAGGAGGCGTTTTACTAAAATTTCTACTTTTTTTTCGCAAAAAGTGGTTGAAGTGGTGTTTTTGCGAGCTCAATTCAAAAAACTTCGACTTATCCAAAATTCACGGGTGGAAGTTTTTTAAATCGCAATTAACCTCTTAATTTACCTGGTCAAAACGAACCGAGGATTTTTGAACTCGATAAGAAATGAAAGCCCTTTGGCGCTTGTCTTGGGAACCCAAACGGCGCCTTTTTCAATTTTAAAATGCAAATAAACTGCAGTTTTTTTTAACGGTTAACAAATTAAAGAAAATGTATTTATCCGGAGACTAAACGGCGTAATGGTATTACTTTCAAATCGAAGGTTAGCCTTAGAACTGAATTTCACATAATAAAATAAAATAAAAGTAGACGGTCGATTTTTTTCGAGTACTTTTTCGACGGTAAAAAATAAGCTACAAAAAAAAAGTGTCCTGAACGAGCGCCTGGAAGATTATCGCCAGAAGATTATGGATAATTATCGTCATGTTCTCAATCACGGACGATGCTCTTAAGTTTTTTTTTAAATATCAAAACACACACTGCCCCATTTTTGTATTAGCCCGGCCTATTATCCCAAATTGGGATTTATTTCATTATGAGATAATACACGGTTAAATTAAAAAAATAATGAAAGTTTTTTTTTTTGATAAAAGAGCATCTCAAAATGGATTAAGGAGTGTACAGTCTCTACTCCCAAATTGGGAGTATTATACGGACGTTTTTTATTCTCGAAAATAGCGTCCGTATTGGGAGCAGCGTCCGTATTGGGCGCAGCGTCCGTATTGGGATAATTTTCAGACACTTTTGTAATAGAATGGCTTATTCTGGACAAGCAGATTCGATTTAAAAACAGCAGATTTGTTCATTTTTTTTAATGGTTCGCGAAAAATCCCCCCCTCCCTCATATTGGCGTAAAAATGACCACAAAGTTTTATACTTCGTTATTATATACCATAATAAGAACGCACTAAAGCATATACACAGGTATATACACAGGTTACGCCTTTAACCGTCCACTAAAATATTTTCAAAACTGGACGGTTAACCCGGTTCCGGACAGTTAAGGGCCGAATGCGTAGGCGATTTTTTTGGGAAATTAAAAAAACGAACTGGACGGTTAACGACAAATTGGGTGGACGGTTAAGGGGAAAATAGCCATTTTATATAAGAACTTTATCTCCTATAACACATGACTTTTCTATGACTGTTACGTATAAATAAGTCGATTTCTTAACAAATATTTTTTTTCCTTTTTTTTTATACATTTTGACTCAATTGAAAGAGAAATTATTCAAACTAATTTAGTAAAAAACAGACGGTTAATGCAAACTGGACGGTTTAGGGCACACCGTGTTGGCGTCAGCTCTGAAAAAAATTAGCTCAAAAGTGGACGGTTAACTCGGTTCCGGACAGTTTAGGGCATATCCTGTGTATTTGATTTTTGTGCCAAATACTTGAAATGATTTCACTTACCATAACTTTTAATCTAGAGACCTAATTTTGGTTTTATTTATTAGGCCAAGATAACACGAAAAATCGCTCCAGCCCTGTGTTATTCCGAGTTTTTTGTTAGTTTTTGATCTACAGACCAACCAAGTTTCCACGACGTAAATTTTTAGTCAATTTTCGCAAATCGCTAGCATTCGGGCTCTTTAAATCTCAACTTTAAATTAAAATTTAAACCGCTGGTTTTTTTTTCCGAATGTCAGGTTAAACCTTTGAAACTAAACCTTAAGATTTTCCATATGATGCCGCACACTAAGCAGATATAAACGAGGCATACAAATTTGTATACCGGCCGTTAAAAAGCTTAACACAAATAAAACGATCCATTCCGTTTTCTAGTAAGGAAAGTTTATTGGCACCGCGGTGTACAAGTTCTAAAATTTTCATGTTTGTCAAAAAAAAGTCTTACATTTTACGTTATATTTTTTCTTTGGTGAAAATGTCAAAAAACGGGCAATGTTATTCAAAGTTTACATTATTGCCTATAATTAATTTATGTAATTTTAGAAAAACTGGGAAACTTCCGAAACAATACGATCACCGGCTGTACCTCCGACTGTCATGTGGGATGTCCGGAGGGTACGTACCGTCTTCCTGGAATGGGCGAATGCAAACCACGTCTGAATTGTAGTCAAATCAAACGACTTTTACCAACGAAAGATCGTTTCCTGATTGGCGGAGGCGGCGTTAAGAGGGTAAGAAGACTTTTTCAGATGTTTTTTATCAACGATTTTTTATTATTTTTTTTTATTTTGACGTTTGTTATTAAGTCATAGTAATGTTAACGATCTTAAATTGTGAAACCACAATACAGTCCCTACCTAGTTAACGGGTACCTAGTTAATGGGTACCTACCGAGTTAACGGGTGTGATTTTCAGATTTCAAGAGACCCCTTATTTAGGTAGGGACTGTAAGTAAAAATGAATTTAACCGATTTGAAACCAAAAAGACCTGAAAAGGACCATTTTATCTAAAGCATGTTTGTTTTACTCGCATTTAAATAAGAAAATTTGAAGATCTGTACTTATTTCTACACAAAAAGCGCCTTATGATTTAAATTTTGATTTGATTGCACGATCTATAAACATAGTGTCTCAGAAACTACGACAATTTTGTTATCAACAGAGTTCTTTGATTCTAAGTTTGTCAGAACTTATTATGGTACTTTTTTGGCTGATTGGATTTGAATTCAAGAACTGGACGCTCAAAAAGACACCATAATCTACTTTTCGATATTAAATATTAACCCTCATGTTACCCCGTATGAAACGACTCGTGTTTTTGGCTCGGTATTTCGTTATATTAAATATAAATATTATTTAATACAATTCTGAAAAAAAAATATTACGATTAAATTCTGATATTCAGAGAATAAACCAGATTTGTTCTGCACACAAACTGTCAGACAAAAAATCCAGTTCCAATACACAGGGTGCGCCGTTATGTGTCAACCGTTTTGTTTCATTTTTTTCCTCCCGTGCTGTTATTTCATTTTTTTGACAAAATATTTTCTACAAATACATATCTTTATATTTTAAGCCCTACGCTGTTATGTTTCACTTTTTCCCGCTCGAGCCATTATGTTTCACTATTTTTCGGATTTTTTTTTTGTGAAACATAACGGCGCACCCTGTGTACTGAGAGATATTTTTTGTATGAAATTTTGCAAGTAAAACTCGTAATTTTAAAAACAGTTTGAACTTTATTTGTTTATCTTCAGATATGAATAAGTAGAAAAAAAAACGAGGAAACAAAAAGGTTTAAGAGTAATTTGTCAACGGGCCTCACTCTGTGCCAAATTATGGGCCCGCTGATGACGTGAATTTTGGTCTATTAAAACACTCACAAGCAAAAATCATTCTTCATGGTTGACTGGTTTGTTTAACACCGATGCGTCACCAACATGCTAGTATTATTTCGCCACTCAAGCACACCGTGTGTAGCACCGCCGGCTTAGGCTGTCATTTATGACTAGATCATCGTATAATAAATACAAAGGCAGTTCTGAAATGCCGACCTCTTTTTTTTAAGAATATCCAATAATATTTTATAAAACTTTCCAAATTTAACTCCCAGGAGACCATTTGTCCGCAAAATTTACGATTTGTGCGGAAATATCACCGAAAATTGACGAAAAAAAGTTTATCCTGGTCGATGTGTTGAGAATTTGAGTAAACATAAGGAGAACAAAAATTGGTACGTGTCTCGTGCTTAATTTGCGCTACCTACCGAGTTAATCGGTTGAAAATTTAGAAAAAACCAGCGCCAAAAGAAAATCAGCGGTCTAAAATGAAAAATGGTCAAAATTCAATTTTCCAACGAGTTAATGCTCACTCATATATTGAGAAAACGTAGTTTTCTGAATTTTTTGAATATCCAAGTGAATTTTGATTATAATTGATCGTGAAAATGTAGAAAAATTATTAAAAATACGAAAAATATGATAAAACTAACAGATTTATAGATTTCGTCTATACATGTATTTGTTTTAAAAATCCATTCCAAACGAGCCATATATTTTCACTCATAATTTCTTAAATACACCACTTGCGCAGTTATGTTGCCGAAGTATTTTCAAAAAACGGCAACATAACTGCGCAGGGCGTAGGCGGAAAGTAAAATTATGAAAAAAATTGCGCAATAATTGCGCAATTCATTGCGTAGGCGTTCGCAAAACTCATAAAATTTGCAAAATGAGTCATTTTTTGTCACAAATAGTCTTTTTAGCATTAAAAAAAAATTATTAGCTTAAACTTTATGCCTTAAAGTATTGCTTCTCCAAAGTTTTAAAACTTAAGGAGGGGTACGTCGTGTTGTTTACAAACTTGACGTTTGGAAAAAACGCTTTTTAGCACTTTATAATGAAGCAATTTAATTATTTTCTCTCTGTATCGATACAACACCGCTTCCGGCATGCCAAGGTAATTTTTTTGGTACAGAGTTCTTAGCACCGAGCGCGTATTAGGACNATTCGTTGTGATTATAGACTATAATTTATAGTCAAAATTTCCAACCAAATTATGTTTAACGATTTTTTTTTTGGAATATTGTAGGCTAACATCATGTCAAAATTACAGATTAAAAACATGTGAACCTTAAGTATTTTTCAAAAAATGTATGAGAATTTTTATTAATTTCAAATTTGGTTGCAATTTTGAAAGATCAAAATTTCTAGAATTCCGTAGCCCAATGAAAACGGCAACATAACTGCGCAGGCAGAAAAAAACGGCAACATAACTGCGCAGTGTGTAGGCGGGTTTGCAAAAATGTATATGACGAAATTTCGCAATAAAATGACGAAATATTACCAAAATATGACGAAATATTACAAATCGGCAACATAACTGCCGGCAACATAACTGCGCAAGTGGTGTATATTTATTTTAAACGTTTTACACACCCAACAGGTTAAAGGTATTGAACCTACCAATTTTTAGTCCTTCCTATGTTTCCAGAAAGCTCACCCTACTTAGCCGCTAGGAGGCGTTTTACTAAAATTTCTACTTTTTTTTCGCAAAAAGTGGTGGAAGTGGTGTTTTTACGAGCTCAATTCAGAAAACTTCAACTTCTCCAAAATTCATTTGTGGTACTTTTGGAAATCGCAATTAACCTCTTAATTTACCTGGTGAAAACGAACCGAGAATTTTCGAACTCGATAAGAAATGAGAGCCATTTAAAGTCGGCAACTACACACCGTGTCTAGTAATGGTGCATCGGGGTTAAGTCAGGTTGATTCAGGGTTATCCGGAGACCTTCGCGAGTTGTTTGACTATAATAATTTTGTATTTTTTTTTCCAAAATAGTAAAATAAGATTAAATAAATTCACGTTGTTGAACAAGGCTTGGTACCTGTCCGTAATGTAGTAAGAGGTCAATTTTATAAATGTCACATTTTTTATGTGTCTGTAAACATGTGAATGAGATGATGTACGGTGTTGGTAAATGCGAAGTTCAAAAAGTTTTGATGTGTGTCTTATATAACTTGAATTACAAGGATGTGTGCCGAAATCGCAATTTGAGGTCTGACGGTCAGACTCTGACCTGTCTAAGTTTACTGGCAGGAGCTTCCTTTCTTATTTCATCACCTATGTTTAAAGTAAGAGCTGCGCTGTACACTTTACAAATTTTACTGAAAAATCTTTAACACTGGAGTGATTTAAATAAAAAAGGACAATGAAACGGGTAAACAAGGTTGGAATTGTGGAAAACAAATTTTGACTGGTTACTTTGCCACACACTGAGGCCCGCTGCCAAATTACTCACCGCCTTTTTCGTTTTCAATTTGTTTCTTTTAATTCATAAACTGAAGATAAAGTTCGAAAAGTTTTTAAAATTTCATTTTTTACTTGCAAAATTTCATATTAAATTATGTCTCAAAAAAATCCTTTAGTATTAGTGCTCAATGCAGTGGTGACCTAACAGGCGTTACAAAAAAATTCTTTTTATGTATTTTTTGTCGAAATGTTAATAAAATTATGTTGAATTATATACTTCACGAGAGACGATTTCCAGTACACCAAGTGCACCGCTATCTTTCAAAACTAAATTGAAAAAAGTGAAAGATAACGAAGAAATACATAATAACGCCGTCTTTCACCGGCCTACATTTTTCTGAAGGAAAAATAAAAAGACAACATAATGTAATTCGATTTTTACAGTATTCAGTATTTTTTCATTATTCAGTATTTTTTCATTATTTTTGACAAGTTTTTGTGATTTTTGAGTTTTTTATTACTTACGGCACGGCAACCCTGATTTTCGCTTCAAGCTTATTTATTTAAACTTTAACGGCGCGCCGCACTCGCACTGGTATTAGGCAACTCAGTGTGCGCCATCAGTATTAAAATAAACCAGCACGTAGTGAAAATGCGGGTTGCCGTGCTGTAGGAAATGACTTAACCTTTTTAAGAGTGCAGTACAAAGCGAAATGGATTTTTCGGAGGTTAAAATTAATGGAATGAACAAAATCCATAATATTAATTTCATTCAAGGTCGTCAGACTTGGCCCAATTTTTGATTCTTAACTTATAGGCGCCGGGTTTTTTCTTTGATTACAATGATCAATTTTTTCACCGTATAACTTTGTAGTTAACTTCTAGGAGAACAATTTTCGATGCAAAAAAGTGACCATTTTAATAAAAAATCACTTTCTTGCGTCTATGGGTTACAAATCACAAACCTGCCAATTCTGAAGCATAAATTAAAATGCAGATATTTTTTTCTTGGTGAATGTTTTCATTCCGATAATTCTAACTCCCGAAAAATTAATTCCCTTTTCACGTGCACCTAAAAATACCTTATAAATTTCTTGTAAATTTTAGAAAATAATTTCTATCAATTTTCTATAGTAGATATGGTAAAGTGGGTAAATCCAAATTTTATTATTTGCGCGTATTTGCTTCTTATTATACTTATTACTACTATTGCCAATAGTAGTAATAAGTATAATAACTAGCCAATAGTCTATTGGGCATAGGTGGCAGAAGTGTCACAGTAGAAACTTTTTCTTTTTGCGTAGGTTGACACTTTCAAACAGCTGCGTAGCGCAGGACTCGGAAAAACCAAGTATTTTCATTGGCTTAGCTTTTTGACCTTCTGAAACAAATTGGCTTGGCTTAGCTTGGAATTTTTGACCCTCGAAAAAAACCCAAGCCAATCCAGGTGCCAAATGCTATTCGTGCCGAGCCCTGCTGTAGCGACTCATTAAGTTTTAGGTTATCATTTCGACTCTGTTTGAGTAGCTCTACAACGTGGCAATAATATTTTTTTGAAGTTTTGTTTTTCTAAACAAAATTTTATTCTGATATTTTAGCTTACGCCATTTTTTTATATATTGTAACTGATTATTCACAACAAATAATTGTGACAGTTCTTCGTGATATTTTAGAAGGTTTTCATAAGATAGCGTAAATTTTTATTGTAAATCGATACTCATTCAATTAAAATTCAAAATTTACGCTATAATATAAGAGTTTTGTAGAAAATGGCAACACTGTTACAATTATTTTTGTGGCAAAGTCTTCCAAAATGGTTAGCGTATGCGGAAGCGCTGGAAAAATTGGCTGAAAGATTTACAAAGTAAATCTGTAAGTCAAGTCGAAAAATTAATTCTATAGCAAACTGTTAATTTAAATGCTGTTATTTTAAATACACAGGTTAAGTACTTAACCGTCCACTAAAATTTTTTCAAAATCGGACGGTTAAGCCGGTTCCGGACGGTTAAGCCGGTTCCGGACGGTTAAGCCGGTAGTGCGTGGGCGAATTTTTTGGGGAAATTAAAAAAAAACGAAGTGGACGGTTAAGCAAAAATAGAAATTTTATATAAAAACTTGATCTCCTATAACACGTGACTCTTTTCTATGACTGTTATGTAGGCGTTAGCTCTGAAAAAAAATTAGCTAAAAAGTGGACGGTTAAGCCAGTTCCGGACGGTTAAGTAATGGACGGTTAAGTACTTAACCTGTGTAGTTAGTTTTTTTTTTTTTTTTTTTTTTAAATATTAAACGAAAACTATCAATATCGATCACACCCCAGTTTTGAACGAAACATGTTTTATTAGAAAAAAAGTCATTCGTAGAAAATTTCTATGCCGAAGAAAAAACGTTTTCGAGAAATTTGAGTTTTCTGGTAGAAAATGATTATTGCTAAAAAGTTTTCATAAGGAATTTTTAACAATTTGAGTTCTAGCTCTTTTTAATTCAAAGTATTTTTTAACTCTCAGGGGGAAGTGCGTGTATATAGACACGCAACTTGTTTTTTCGTCGATTAACGCATAAGGAGGCCGCGTAGGACAAAACGGGTATTGCTGACCCCTCAACTTTTCGAAAAAATTACATTGACGGTAGTTTTTTTGCGTTGGTTGGAGATTTCAAACAGCTCTCTAGGGGGCTCTGATGGCCCAAATCAATTTCAGATCGACGTAGTTTGACGCGCTCTACAACTTGGCTCTACCAGTTTTTTTGAATTATTGCGAATTATTGTGATTTTTAAGTGCGTGTTTATATACACACATTTTCCCCCTACGGGTTTCCAAAAACTCCTTCCCCTGAGAGTAAATATGAAGGTTTGGCCATTTTAAATTGTAATATGAACAAATGCCAAGAATTTTAAGGCACATTTCTAAATTTGGAAACATTTCGCGGTCCCTGAACAGTACCTCGTGCGCCGGCTTAAGTTAACGGAGAAAGATTGTTCGCGAACCGATAATTAATTAAATGGGTTCGCGAATTTGGATCACGTTTTGCCAAAAGTAGAGGATTCGCGAACCTTAAAACAAAAAAAGAATGTACAAAAAAAAAACAAGAAAAATGAATAATCAATTTTCGGGATTATAAATTTTGGGCTTCCCCCTCTTAAGCTAACTCCTGAGGGCTGTTCATATTTTTTAACAATTGCGTATTTAACAAATTATTGCGGGCTTTTGTTATGGATACGAGAACGTCATACTTTCACTTGCCAAAAATTGTAACGTTCCGTGCGATTGTCACAATCTTGTCTGATTGTCATGTTTGGAAAATATCATGAAAAATTTTGTCAACCATTCGTAATATGTTTTACTATGAAACCTTAAAAATTTGTTCATGTCCTAACAAGATTATTTTATCAAAAAATGACGATGAATACAATGGTCATTTTTTGAAATTTATTTGTACTAATTTGGTTTCATAAAATAATCTAAGTTTTTGAAAAAAGGCCTCATGTGAACGAAAAATCCCGTTTTTATAAAATTTTGGAAAAGGTGCGTTTTTATTACAAAAAATGTCACGTTTTCGTGAATGACGATCGTTCGCCAAAAAGTGTCACGTTCTCGTATCCGCGACTGTATTAAAAAATTTCGAACGCAGATGACATTCTCAGTCAAGAGTAACATAATTAAAAAATAACTTAAAACCAAATATTTTATGTAACTCCTACAAACAATTTGTTGATCAAAAGTATCATTTTGTCCGAAAACAATGACATCCCAAAAAATATGCGCATTCGATCTGACATTTTGGCCATCAAATTTTTATGAAAACCCATATAAGATTTCAATTTTGTGTTCGAAAAGTTGAAAATTTTTTATTTCTTAGGTAACTAATAAGTATTTTTATTGCGAATTTAGATGAAATACACCACCTAACAGGTTATCTTACCAGACGTTATCTTACCAAGATTAGGTTATCTTACCACTTTTTGGACCCAAACGTTTTGAGGTTTACGCCTACGCCCTGATAGGTTATCTTACCAAGCTTGGATTATCTTACCACTTTTTAGATGGTGAATTAGTGTTCTTACTTTTCGTAAATATGTTTTTTTTTTTGAGCAAGAATATTTTTCTTTGAAACAGCGACCCTTATTTGGCGAAATAGACTCTTATTTGACCCCCTGTATAACGAATTTTTCACCCTTTTGGGGTTACAATACTTTTCAAACGCGCTTCTAGACCCCATTACTTACATTAGCCACTTTCACCGTAATGTGTCATCATTATGTACAAATTTGTGTATATTAAAAATAAGCAATGCAGAAAAATAAGATGAAAATCGAATTACGTTTTTTTTCCAATTCTTAATTTCAAAATTTTAAAAAAATATTTAAACTATAGTTTCAATTTCCGGTTTTAAATAACTCTTCAATTTAATTTATGATTATTACTACTAAAAAACTATATAAATTATAACTCATCATATAAATTATGACTCATCATTTTTGGGTTTTTTCCCAAAATGTCGAATTCTCATTGGTCAAAAACGAAAAANCTTACCGCTTTTTTAGCGTTTATAAAGGTAAGATAACCTGTTAGGTGGTGTATATCTAATGGTAGATAAAATATTTTGAAGTAGACAAAATTGTCTAGGCCTTGGCGCAATAAAAGACATAACTTGGTTGGCCAACATTTATTAAAAATAAAGTATATCGTAGACAGGAGCTAGTGCTCCCGGTGAAACATCGTCGACTTATCATAAAAGTGAAAAGGGCTCTCTTTTATACGGAGATCTGAGAAAGAGGGTTTCCTTTGTGAAGCGGGGTAAATAAATAACAACTGACACGCTCGGTTTGCGAGTAAATAATAAAATAGGCGCGCAAATAGAAACGGCAGAAAAATCCGTTGTTTATGTATTGTTTGGACAATACAATTTGCCCGGAACTTAACAGTTTTGTCTGTTTTGAAAAAAGCCTAAATGCCTTAAACTCAACAGTTTTTCCCAACTGTTTTTCGTCATTTCCGCCTACGCACTGTCTGCTAAACTTAACATAATTCCCGGAACTTAACAAAATTCCCGGAACTTAACAAAATTCCCGGAACTTAACACTTTTTTCACCAGCGCTTTGTTAAGTTCCGTAGACAGGTGGTGTAGTTATATTATTGAATTGTCGGAGTAATTGTAGTAATTTCGGATTTGATCGATGTCGAAAAGTCCAGATTCTAGATTTTTTAGTTAAAATGCACTTGTTCGTACTGTATACGAGCAATAAAGCCTAATTTGGTGGTCATGGCTTAATTTTGTTTCTCTAAATAAACCTAAAAATCAAACAAACAATGTTTAAATTAAATATTATATTGATTTTCGTGATTTTGCTATTTTTTGTAAACAACTCTTCTGATCGGTCCTTAATATACACCGGGTGCGCAGGTATCGAGCGTCCAGTTATCGGGCGGATTGGCCCGCTCGTGCTGTTATCGGGCGGGGTTTTTCCCCAAAAAACTTTTCCGCCTACGCCCTGCGCAGTTATCGGGCACCCTGCGTAGTTATTCCGTCTACGCAGTGCGCACTTTTTGTTCATTTTTTTCTCATTCTACACCCCCTATGGGCTTATCCGCCGCCTTTATACAACCACTTTACTCAATTGTTAGTTTATCTGGGAGCTTTTTTTTCAAAAAATGTGGATTTAAATGTATAAACTGTAGTCACCTGCTGGTTTATGCATTTTGAAATATGGGTTGAACTTCTAATTCTTCTAAAATCTAAAAATGGTTCAAATGAATAGTGGTACAAAAATGTTTCATTTTTCTCTCTAAGGTATGATATCCAAGCGTATTTATAAGGTTTCGTTATTCAATAAAACAATGAGTAATATTATCGAATCTTAAAGTTTCCAAGCCGGTGTGTAATAACAATTTGGCATTGCGCAATTCTCCGCTCATGCTGTTATCGGGCGGGTCTGTCATTGGCTAATGACAATTTGGTATTGCGGAATTTGCCGCTCGTGCTGTTATCGGGGTGTTTTTGTGCATCTTTTTCCCCTATTCCGCCTACGCCCTGCAGAGTAATCGGGCGCCCGATCAAGGTTTTTTTGACGCGAAACCCGCCCGATAACTGCGCACCCGGTGTATTATGAAAAAACATTTTAGAATTCCATGTTATTGTTGTATCGTAAAATTTTAGTTTCTGTATTTAGTCGTAAAAAAACCACCACCGAAAATGGCTTAATAGCCGAAATATCTGGTAATAAAGATAGAATTATCTTCACATGCTTATGATATACAGTCATGGGTCTCTCGATGTGCATTTTCGATTTCAGAAAAACATGCACATCGAGAGGAACATGCACATCGAGAGAGACATGCACATCGAGAGAGACATTGCTCGTCGTACGCACGGACGAAATGACCATATTTCTAGAGGACGTGGTCAAATAAGTTCATAAACGCGATTTTCGGATTGTTCTCAAAAATACTATCATATGAGTGCAGCATCTGAAAATACTTTCATTGTTTTTTCAAGTAATAATTGACCTATACACCGGGTGCGCAGTTATCGGGCGTCCAGTTATCGGGCGGTTTTGCCCGCTCGTGCTGTTATCGGGCGGGGTTTTTCCCCAAAAAACTTTTCACTTTTCCGCCTACGCCCTGCGCAGTTATCGGGCACCCTGAGTAGTTATTCTGTCTACGCAGTGCGCACTTACCTAGCAGGAAATACTCCAAATAACAATTTTGTGGACTTTTTGTTTATTTTTTCTAATTCTACGCCCCCTATGGGCGTATTCGCCGCCTTTGTACCACCACTTTAGTCAATTGTTGGTTTATCTGGCCGCTTTTTTTCCAAGCCACCTTTTTTATCCAAATATGGGTTGAACTTCTAATTCTTCTAAAATCTAAAAATGGTTCCAATGAAATGGTTTCAATGTTTCATTTTTTTTCTCTAAGATATAATTTTTCTCTAACATATGATATTCAAGTGTAATTATAAGGTTTCTTTATTCAATAAAACAATGAGTAATATTATCGAATCTTAAAATTTTCCGGCCGGTTTATAATAACAATTTGGTGCGCAATTCTCCGTTCGTGCTGTTATCGGGCGGGTCTGTGATTAGCTAATGACAATTTGGTATTGCGAAATTCGCCGCTCGTGCTGTTATCGGGCGGTTTTTTGTGCATCTTTTTCCCCTATTCCGCCTACGCCCTGCGCAGTTATCGGGCGCCCGATCAAGGTATTTGTGACGCGAAACCCGCCCGATAACTGCGCACCCGGTGTATAT
>SCLG01000010.1:1105292-1117843 GCA_004367875.1 Oikopleura albicans | reverse complement strand
CGAGTTTTATGTATTCCGTAATGCATTCACTAGCCCTATAACGAAATTTTGGAATTGCGCAATTCGCAAAATAGCCCCATAACGGGAAAGAAGCATCTTTACACGTTAAAAATCTTGGGAATTTTCCCAAAAAAGAAAAAACATAAAAAAGCATGGATCTAGAATTAGGAAATTATTACATTTTTCTAAAGAGATCTTCGCCGAAGAATGATCAAATTAGTATTAAAAATTGGTTATTTATTTTTAAACTTCCAAATTCCGACATTATATGCCTAAAAGATAACGGAATCGACTGAATTGGTGTAATGTTTCAATGGTCGAAAGGGGAATTTGTCGACAAAAAAAAGAATAAAGTGGATAAAGGCAAAGGTTATAAAATCATGTACAACAGGTGCGCCGTTATGTTACATGTTCATCCGTTCGTCCAGTTATTTTACACTTTCTCAAAAACATTTCCGGCTTATCTTTCAATTTTCTCTTATCATACACTATGTTTTCTTTTTGTTTTGTAAGATAACGGGGCACTTGATGTATCTCAGATACAGTACACAGGGTGCGCCGTTATGTTTCACAAAAATTTTCCGAAAAAAGTGAAACATAATGGACCGAGCGGGAAAAAGTGAAACATAACGGCGCAGTGCGTAGGCGAATCGGTCTGCATTTCATTGAGGTGAAACATAAAGGCTCCTACGGGGATTTTTCTAGATTGTTTCAAATTTCTGTATACTTTTGGAGTATGCGCTACAATCGAGCGATAAAATTGATTTTAATCAGAGAAAAAAATTGATTTAAATCAGAGAAAAAAAATGGCCAGAAAAGAAAGTTTGCGCATCATTTATTGGTAGCGACAAAAAAACTTATTATCGCATCATGTGACGAAATTCCAGCGTTGTTTTTAAGACATCTTTTTTGTGAAAAATTTGGCTACTTACTTTTTTATTTGAACTTATTTTCTGTTAATTTACTTAGGTATGTGGTGTAGAAATGTTAAATACACAGGGTGCGCAGTTATCTTGCGAAAATTTCCGCTCGTACGCTTATCTTGCGACTTTCCAGAAAACTTTTTTTCGCGATTTCCGCCCACACACTGAGCAGTTATGTTGCGAAAAATATTTTGAAAGAAATTAAGTTACTATTTTAATGCTCATGAATCACTGAAAAAATAAATTGTTTTAGTAACTGAACTTTAGTTTGCTTATTTATTGAGAGGTTAACAAATTATTAGTACAGTCCTTAGTAAGGATAACTAACAACCGGTTGATAGTTTTAACATTGTTTTTGTCAATTAGAGCCTAGTACAATCGACATTTAATTGTATTAAAAACAGTCCTTATCTTTAAAAATTCTTTAATTGTTTACTGGAGAAGTGTTTTTTCCATTAACATTTTCTCTGAAAAACCGTGGTACCTAAGATATGAACAGAACGGACTGTTTTTTTTTATAACTTGACCCCTGATAACTGCGCAAGCGGCGTATAAATTTTAATGCTATTTTTCATTTTTTTATTCCAAACGGTTCGCACTTTTGACACGATTTGAGACGTTTTCATCATAATTCAAAATCGGCCTATATAACTTTTACACCTAAAAGTGTGTCCGCGTCACCCCTTTATCCGGTCACTTTGCTCGTTTGTACGTTAATCCGGCCACTTTTTTTTAAACAAAAAAAAACCTGCCCACGCACAGCGGGTTAATCCGGCTAAATATGGGTTCATCTAATCACTTTGAGATATGGGTTGAACTTCATCATACAACCTAAAGATTTCTCTTATAACCAGACTTGTTTGATTATTCTCTCCACGATCTAATATTAAAACCTATTCATAAGATATTGTTAGTTCAATTCACTTAGGCTAACCAATGAGTAATATTATCGGATATAAAAATTTCCTGCTTGTGAGTTCATCAGGCCGGTCTCTCATTGGACAATAACACTTTCGTATTTTGCAATTCCCCGCTCGTGCTCTTATCTCGCGAAAAGTTCTAGAAAAATACGACCGTGCTGTTATGTTGCGAAATCATGCATTTTTTGGGGGTTTTTCAGCGTTTCCGCCTACGCATTGAGCAGTTATCTTGCGAAAAAACGCTTATCTTGCGACTTTTAGAGGACCAAGTTCGCAAGATAACTGCGCACCCTGCGTAATAGTTAAATAAAAATTCTAAATGTCTTTTTTTATTTCTATATTTTTTTAAATCTCAGGTGAAACATAACGGCGCAGGGCGTAGGCGGATAAGCTGAAAAAATTTTCCGAAAAAAAGTGAAATATAACGGCACGAGCGGGGACAAGTGAAACATAACGGGGTGAAACATAACGGCGCACCCTGTGTATCTGTCAATTTTTTACCATCGAATTTTTTTTAATGAATAATTAGTAAAGGTGATAACAATTTGTCCACAAATTCCCCTTTCGACTTAAGACATGATACCAACTCAGTCTGTGATACCAATTCAGCAAAGCGGTCGGTTGTCGCGTTAAGAGGCTGTTGTTATGGACGGATTTGATTATTAAAGATACATATACGTATGATCATATGATAAGTCATACATTTAATTATCATTTTTAACAGGTAGCCCTATAACGGAAATAGCCCTATAACAGATTGGCGAAAAAGTGAAAAAATCAACCCCTATAACGGAATTTTAGCCCTATAATCGATCAGGCGTAGGCGAAATTGGCAAAATTTAGGTTTCTCAAAAAGTAGCCCTATAACGAGTAGCCCTATAACGAGTCATCTGGTTATCAAGTTATCAAATTTTTTCATGCTAAAAAATACGAATATAAATAGAACCGTTTTGTTGTTGGAACAAAAGATAAAACAATGAATCCAATTACGCAAAACAAACTAAAGTGGATAGTTAAAACCAGTGTTCCGAAAAACCCGTTAGCGTTAGGCACGTCTTTACGACGGCCGTCGTTAGCGTTAGGCACGTTTTCGGAACACTGGTTAAAACGTGTATACTTATTTATGTAGTGGCGCATTCATGAAGAGGGGAGAAAAGAGGGTGCCCCTTCGAGAAAAAAAAGGGAATTGCTCTTTTCTACGACCATCTAGAAATTAGGTGAAACATACGTGCTTAGCACAGCGGAAATTTATGCTATACGCTCTGTAACAGAGCGGCGGAGAAAACGGGTTAAGCACATAACATAACACAAATAAAACAATCCATTCCGTTTTCTTGTAAGGAAAGTTTATTGGTACCGCGATGTAAAAGGTCTAAATTTTTTATGTTTGTCATAAAAACTGTTAGATTTTACGTTATATTTTTTCTTTGGTGAAAATGTCAAAAAACGGGCGATGTTATTCAAAGTTTACATTATTGCCTCTAATTAATTTATTTCATGATTTTGACGTCTAAATCGTCAAAATATCAAAAAAACCTGAAACAGGTGTCAACTCATTTTTCAAGAGCTTTTTTTTGAAGCTATTTTATGGAGATACACTATATGGGGGTACCCCATATAGGTACCTAAATTAAAAAAAAGTTCTCAGATTTAGCTCTAATTTGGTTTACAGATCAATTTTGGGCAAGAGAGTTCATTTTTGTAGTCAAATCGAACTATGTATATCTCCAAAGACTATCAGATAGGCCCTGTAAAAAAAGTTGAATTTTGAAAAAGTTCTCCGAAATGGCCAAAATTTGGTTTACAGACATTTTATTGGCCATATATTTCATTTTAAAAGTCAAATTAAACTATGTACAAAGGGGGTGCTAAATAAGGGTCGGTTGTGCTAAATAAGGGTCGCTTTTTTCCATAAAAAATATTATTGCTCCAAATAAGGGTCGCTGATTTTATCATTGTTTTCCATGGGCATTTTTTACTAGCTTTTGGTTCGTTATGGATATAATAAGTTTAAATTGTATTCAATACAATTTAAAATTTCAAAATCGTTTATAAGACGCAAAAATCATAATTACATCAGGTTAGAACACTAAACTCGCATAACGCTGGGTGTGCTAAATAAGGGCCAGTGTGCTTAATAAGGGTCGTTTTTCAAAAATCGTTAACCGACCCTTAATACGCACACCCCCTGAATATTTCCAAAGACTATCAGATAGGCCCTGTCAAAAATTTGATTTTTGAAAGAGTGCTCCGAAATGGCCAAATTTTGGTGTACAGAGATATAATTGGCCATAGAGTTGAAATCGGAAATATCAAGTTGAGACTTTTTTACAGTTTTCCAGAGGTTTCTCACAGAGCCTATCAGATAATATTTAGAGATATCAAAAGTTTTTTTGACTGCAACAATGAACACTATGGCCAATACAATGTCTTTTAACCAAATTTTGGCCATTTCGGAGCACTTTTTAAAAATTCAACTTTTTCTTTACAGGGCCTATCTGATAGTCTTTGGAGATATACATAGTTCAATTTGACTACAAAAATAAACTCTCTTGCCCAAAATTGGTCTGTAAACCGAATTACAACTAAATCTGAGCATTTAAAAAAATTTAGGTACCTATATGGGGTACCCCCATAAAGGGTATCTTCAAAAAATCCTCCAAAAAAGCTCTTGAAAAATCAGTTGACACCTGTTTCAGGATTTTTTCAAGTTCGTGCACTTAACACACCAAATATCGTGATTGTAAAAGATGACCTTTTTACAGGGCTAGTCTATAAATCTTCCTGTAACTTTCTGGAGGTTTATAACAAATGGCGTTTATCAGAAACTCCGTGTAAAACTGCTCTAAAAACAACTATTTCCCGCCAAATATGCTGTCTAAAATGGCCTTTCGTTTTAAATTTTAACGAATGTACCCCTAAGGGTTGCAATCTAGCCGGGACTCATGGGATTTAACAAATAAAATATCAGAACGGCCTTTATATAAAAAACATTATACTTCTTTGAGCTGTACATCGGAACTCAGTCGTTTGTTCATTCGGTTTCGAAGCCGAGTAAAAACATAATTACCCTGGTTTACACTGGTTTGCCAAGTCTTTGTCGCACTATATGGCGATACATGCAGACCCGCTTTTTGTCTTTCTTTTAAAACCCTGGAACACATGATTTGAAAGTATTTATCCAATCCTGTCGGTAAAACTAATGTATTTTTTACAGAAGTGCGGTTTTTAGATACCGTGTTAACTCCTGCGGGCTTTTTGTGCGGCCTATAGTGTTTTCGTCAAAAAAAAGCCGTCAAATAAATCAGTTCGTCAAAAACGAGTCGTCAAAGAACTTCGTCAAAGAAATATTTCGTCAAAATTTTGACGATCACACTTATAAAAATTTCAATAATTTTTTCGTCAAAAATCTTTTTCAATAATTTAAAAAAATTTGAAGTTGTGGAATAGTTGGAAATTCATGGTTGCAGTAAAACCGGAAAATTTCTGACTCGTTCGTCCAATATTCAACGGCCCGAAGGAGTTAACAAGCTATTAGAGCTGCCGTAACACTGATAAACGTTAAAATGATATGGAGATTGCCCGTTAGCAATAACTCTGACACACAGTTAAAATTTCAAGTTTGAAAAAAAAACTACACAAGATGAGTTAGTTAGTTAGTTAGTTAGTTGGTTAGTCAATCGTTTGGTGTGCCACTATTTTCTAGCCATCACGCCCACGCACCGCGAAAGGTTGCAACCACTTTTGCAAAAAGTGCGATTGATCACCTTCATGATTTTCAGTTTTATTTGTAAACAAAGAGCCCCTAACCGCTTTAAGGACCGGTCAGTAATTTTGAGTACAAAGTCCACCCAAAAATCACTATGCCTAATTTTTGCTGCACATTTTATGCTTTTATTACAATTTAATGCGTTAACTTTTGTTATCAAGCACGTTCAAATTCATTTGGCTAACAAATTCTAAAAATATTGAGGTTTCTATCCTCGTTCATCAGTTGAGTACTGTTGGTGCTATTGATTTACTTTTTGTAGAATATTATGGAAAGACTTATTGCAATCACTCGCATGTGGACTTTTTGTGATATCATTTCTTCTACATGAAATTTCAAGGTCGGAAGCAAAAAACCCTTGCCTGAAAAACAGCTTAATATTTGGAACATTTTACCGAAAAATGAAATCAATACCACGAACACTGTTCAAAATAGACGGCTTAATTTTTAATTTTTATCAAATTCAAGTGGCCTTTGAGGCTCGGCGGACATAAGTATGACAATCAAAATAATTGAAATTGAATCTTTGTTTTCATATAAAAACACAAAGAAAATGTAATCGATGTTGTAGAAAGAATTTTATAGCGTTTTTTCTGAACGTACTATTTGTAAACAACATGACTGACCGGTCCCTAATTCAAACTAAAAATGACCCTTTTATTTCAAATTTATAAAACGAATATGTGCAGCTTTGATTATTTCATTGAAAAAAGAAACAAACGTATAAGATGAAATAAAATGAGTTTCTTTAATAAGCTACCTTGTCGCTTGGTTTTAATCCCAACTCCTTCAACTGATCAGCATAATGTTGCAAAATATCGAAGGGTTGGTCATTGAAGGAGCCCCTTTGGCCGGAATTTGCAATCAAACCATAGGCGTTCTTCACGCTTAGATGTGCGGTTTTACCTGGTAGTGGCTCTATCATGTAAAAGTCAAAATGTAATAGTCAAAATAGTCAGTGTCAGTTAGCTTCAGACCATACTAAAAGTTAATAAACTAAATTTAGATTCGCAAAAAAGTCATAAATTTATATTGAATAAATTATGTTTTTTTTTTACAAAAAATTGACTTTTTTCTGTATAAAAAAGTGTCGCGTTGTGAGTTGTCGCGTTGTGCGCGCACTTTCTGTTTGACCAAAACCTGTCGCGTTGTGGGCTGTCGCGTTGTGGGCGCATCAACTGTATGTAACTTTTCGTTCAAACTCGAAAAATATGTTTTCGACCAGCTAGGTTTTCGTGTTTCTTTTTTAAAACGTTACATGGACGAAAAGCTCCGGCACCTAAGTCTATCAATTTGTCCTTTCCTGCATCAAATCTCCAACTTTCAAAATCATTAACTCATGTTTACCGGGCTAATGCAACCGAGAAATGAGAAAAAAAATCATAAACAAAAAAAACGAAGAGTGCAGTGCGTAAGCAACGTGGTCCACGTCGACCTAGGGACAAAGTAATCGCCTACGATATTCGTTTACGAATATAAAATAGGGTTGGGTAAGAGTTAGGTTTTAAAAATATGAAAAAACCTTTGCCAATACACAGGGTGCGCAGTTATCTTGCGAGCAGTTATCTTGCGAAAATTGCCGCTCGTACGCTTATCTTGAGACATTCCAGAAAACTTTTTTTCATAATTTCCGCCCACACACTGAGCAGTTATCTTGCGAAAAATATTTTTAAAAAAAATTAAGTTACTATTTTCATGCGAATAAATCACTGGAAAAAAAATATTTCTACACTTTAGTTTGCTTATTTATTGCCAGGTTATCAAATTATTAGTACACAGGGTGCGCCGTTATGTTTCACCCCGTTATGTTTCACCTGTCCCCGCTCGGTCCATTATGTTTCACTTTTTTCGGAATTTTTTGTGAAACACCCTGTGTATAACAAAATTTACCGGACAAAATAATACATAGATGTATATATATATATTTTGTATCGTGACAAAAATCAAACTTCAAAAAAAAAATGGCGCTGTGTCTTTATCGGTTAAGGCTATTTCTCTTATTTTTTATTTCAAATGGTTCGCACTTTTGACACGCTTTTAGACGTTTTCGTCAGAATTCAAAAGAGCTTGTCCGCGTCACTCTTTATCCGGTTACTTTTCCCGCTCGTGCGTTCATCCGGCCACTTTTTTCACAAAANGGCTATTTTCAAAAAACTCAAACGGTACAGCGCATAAAAGTGTACGGATACGGGCTCCCAATGCGCCAAATAAATAAACTCTGTTATTATTTAAAATTTTAGTTTGTATTATTTAGTGGCAAAAAATCTTTGAAAATGGCATCATGCCAAAATATCAGATGAATCAAATATATTATGAAGAAATTGTTATAATGTTATTAAAATATCCGGGAATTTTGTTACTAATGACACCGTACCTGAGTTGGTGGTATATAGATTGGAGGAATGTCATCTAATGGATGTCGTAATTGATTTTGCCTCCGGAGTAAAAAATCTCCGATTAAATCTTCTTTTGAAGCTATTTTGCCCGCAACGAAAACATATTTATGAAATAATAATAGTAATATTATTGATTCCGAAAGAAATACCATCACAAACCTCGGATATCAACTTTGCTCTTAAACATGCTTTAATGTTAATTGAAGTACATATTTGGATTGTCAAAAAACCGGTACATACAGTTATCACGAAGAAACCTGGCTGGTAATTTCGCATTGTGCCGAATACTTGCGTTCTGTGAAGGCGGAATAGCAAAAGGACAGAGGTTTTTCTCTTTAAAATTTGAGTCATTTTGGGAATTTCACAACAAACACAATTTTCAGTTAACCGGCCATTTTTCAAAAATTATGGATTTTCTGTCAAGTTGTCTAGCTAAACGACCAAAAAATGGTCGCCGTGGCATCTAGGGTATGCTCGCGCGATAAGCCGAAGCTACTGGTTAAGAATTAATTTCATAAATAAAGAGTTAAAGAAGTTTGAGACCCATCTGCAGCTCATTTGGAAGCACTGCGCACTCCATCAACAGTAAATCTCTATTATATTTTCATAATTCAGAAAAAATGTCTTATCTAGGTTTCTTCCTGCTAAACTAATCTATGTCACAATATGAAGCACTGTAAAGACAGCTTTTTCTAATGTTTATTAGTACCGACAGTTAACGCCTTAGCTACCGTACCATAGTTTAATCATTTACTCTTACAATCTCTTGATTGTAATTATATAACCACCTGTCGCTCATAAAGTCGCTATTGGCAGGTACGATGAATAATCGGGTAGCGGCCAGTTATATTCAGAGAATAAAATTTTATTTATTAACACATTATTCTACAATTCTACAATTATTCTACACATGTATTCAAACAAACTTTGATATTTTAATTAATACTAGTTTAACGGGAGCGCTTCACTTGAGCCGCAAAGCTTCACTTGGGTCAAGCTTAGGTCGGAAGCTTCACTTGGGTCAAAGGCTGGTCCGTCCGCAATAGTCGGCCGGGCCGATCGACTCGGCCCGATCGGTCCAAATGAAGCTTTTGGCCCAATTGAATAACTACCCAATAAAACAAAGAAATTCGGCTCAAGTAAAGCATTCGGCCCAAGTGAAGCCCTCGACCAAAGTGAAGCCCTTGGCCCAAGTGAAGCTTTTTGCCCGAGTGAAACTTTTTTTGCTAAAAAGCTCATGGCCCAAGTGAAACTCTTGGCCAAAGTGAAGCTCTTGCCCAAGTGAAGCCTTCGGCCCAAGTGAAGCTTTTGGCGCAAGTGAGACTTTTCTGCTTAAAACCTCATGGCCCAAGTGAAACTCTTGGACCGAGTGAAACCCTTGGCCCAAGTGAAGCCCTCGGTCAAAGTGAAGCTGTTGGTCCAAGTGAAGCTTTTGGCCTGAGTGAAACTTTTCTGCTAAAAACCCCATGGCCCAAGTGAAACTCTAGGCTAAAGTGAAGCCCTCGGCCCAAGTGAAGCTTTTAGCGCAAGTGAATCTTTTGGCCAAACTGAAAGTTTTTTGTCAAAATGAAACCCCATGCTCCAAGAGAAAGCCCATGACCTTAGAAATATAAACAGTCGTTTTGATTATTGTCAAAATTTGGAACCAAATTATTTTTAACAATTTTGTCTCCATTTGTTCGTGTCCTCGTTGAACTAAAAACAAAATTCAGTTTTTTTTTTCGATTACTCCCGATTTATTATGAATTGAGGTTCATTTACGACGGTGAGTGCAAATTTGGACTATTGAACTCCTGGGTGTTAAAAGACTCCGTATTCATAAAAAATTGTTGGATATGTGGACTGCCAGCAGATGTAACATCCTTGTAAAATATTAAATCATATTTTTCAGCACTTTTCAAATGTTTAACATCTCAAAATTGTTTTTGCCTGATTTGTATATCACAAATGTGTTTCATCTTTTGTTCATACCAAGATTAGTCTAAAAGAGTTTGTTTCTATCACAGTCCTTGATTCTATAAAGGGCGCTTTCATAACGGACGTATATCTCATAACAACCGATTATTCGAAAAATCCGGGCGCGCCACAGGGTAGTAAATCCGGACACGCAACAGTTAACTAAAATAATATTTGAAACCTGTTGATGACGTTAAACACTATTTTGACAGCTGCAACACCGCACCACAGATATTAAAAAAACAGTTATATAGCTTGTCATTAAACCGAGGCGAAAGTGGCGTTATTTTTTCACATTTTAAAATTTATTTAATATCTTTTGGTCCACCGCACTAACCGTTCAAATCATGTTTTGGTTCTAAAGATTAAAATATTTTTACCGGTATACAGTTGACTTCTCAAGTAAGTGAAACTTCAAAAAGCAAACCAACAATCGGATGTGTTGCACCGTGGTTGTCAAAATGACCTACAAAGTCCTAAAAAACATAAACTTTTTGTGATACTTCGCAATTTTTCGGGATTTGAAAATATTCATGATATTTGTTTGATAATAAGGTAGTAGTTCTTCATAAAATTTCGCACAAAATCACAAGAGGTCACGTAAATTAACAAAAAAATGAAAAATATCACGAAATATCACAAAAAATGATTCAAAAAATGATAAAATGTTCACCATTTTTTCAGGACTTTACAAATCCTTTTGTCAACCTTTCAGTGGTTCAAAAATATTTTTATACACTTTTTTAGAATCCCCGAGAGCAGCTCTATCACGTCAGAGGTTTTTATTATTTTTTTTTTCAAAAAAAAATTGCCAGCCAGTTCGATTTCTCCCTTTTCAGGAAGTTTCAGAAATTAAAGATTTAATGTTTTAGCAGTAAATTTGGCGCCGGAAAATTACGGTAGGAATAAAAAAAAGACAAAATTTCAAACTCTTCGAATAAGTAACAAATTAACGTAACCGGTTTTATTATGATTGGTTTCTTTTTTTTTGTCTACAGACTTAATCGCACTCTGGTTTAAATTTTAAGAGCAAGGTAAGTTTACGGCTAGGAAGCGGTTTTCATTTTATTTTCAACGCTGTTTTCGGCAGTAATAAAAGTCTACCCCAGTACTTTAAACATATGTATATTAACGGCGCATAGTTGGTTTTGTTTGATGTTGCTCGATGATTACTGTGACGTACAATTTGTAATAAATAAATATTATTCCCAAAATTCATGTGAAAAACTATCAGTAAAACAATTGGTCGTCTACGAAGTACAAATTAAAATGACAACATAACGATGAGAACCGTCACAGTAATTCTACCTTAAAAGTTACCTTACTATAAACTCGTAATCTCACAAAATTACAGTTTAATAGTACATCCCCTACGCAGTTATCTGGTCGACATTTTTGCCGAAAAAATGTTTTGTTACGTAACAATTGCCAGATAACTCCGCAGTGCGTAGCTAGAAATTTTTTCCTGGAAATTCCGGCCAGATAAAGGAACGAGCGGGAAATCCGGCCAGATAATGCTGGCCACATAACTGCGCGGGGTGTACATTAGTAATAGCACACCACCCCATACGTTGGTAGACTAAGTGCGCCGTTATGTTACAAAACAAAATAAAAAAAGCGAAACATAACGGAAAATTATTTCGTTTATTTCTGATATTTCGGCATCACGCCATTTTCAAAAACTCTGCGACTAATAAATAAATACAAAACTTTTTCAAAGTAAGCAGGAATTCTAGAATGATTAAATACTACAAAGTGACTATATAGAAACAGATTGAATACGGGCTCCCAAGACGCTAAAGTCAGGGCACGTATTCAGTGTCAAATAATTGTGATTTTTTAAGAATGACTTGATCATTCAGATTAGGATCGTTTTAACGAATGGCTACACCTTCAAGCCTAGTTCGCTGGTAATAGTTAGAACTTTGCGCAATCGGACTGATTTTAGGACCTGATTATAGCGTCTTGGGAGCCCGGATTCAATCTGTTTGTATTATACAAACTTATACTAACATATACTAACTTTACTAACATATACTAACATATACTAACTTTACTAACATATATACTAACTTTGTAGTATTTAATTATTCTAGAATTCCTGCTTAATTTGAAAAAGTTTTGTATTTATTAGTCGCAAATTCTTTGAAAATGGCCTAATGTTGAATTATCAGAAATAAACGAAATTATGTTACAATGGAAATCTCAACTAAACAATGGAACATAACGGAAAATTGTAACAAAATGGCGCAGTGCGTAGGCGATTTCGCTAGAAAACGCAAAAAAAATTATAAATTGTAACATAACGGGTAAAGTATTGCTCAAAATGTGTTTTTGTACAAATTGTAACATAACGGAAAATAGTGATTACTTAATTCGAAAATATTACGAAATCCGTGTTTTTTGTAAAAATTGTAGATAAAGGAAAATAGTTATTACATGCAGTTCGTTAAGAATATAGACAACTTGTATAAAAGTTACAAGTGAATCAACGAAGATGGAGAGGAAGAGAGTAATAATATAATCTCATTGATATCAACATTCCTCTGATAAGACATGGACCATGTCACATGGTATAATAAGTGCG
>SCLG01000010.1:1081650-1092488 GCA_004367875.1 Oikopleura albicans | reverse complement strand
CAGTTTGCACAACCAAAATTGCGTTTTGTGAATAAAACGATCGGATTATTACGTGCTTGCAAGCAATTCAACTCTAAGGTTCTCATGATTTTTGGGCAATGAACATAATAAAATCATCACTGTCAAAAATGAATATAAAAAATGGCAAACTTGACAAAGCGTTTTGGTGGGAATATAATTCAGTTCATCTTAAACTTGTCTCGGAATTTGAGCTCAAATAATTTAAGCATTGAAAGTTTCAATTTGAAACAAACAAATAAATGGATTTTGGGCCAAAAATATTATGTTCTAGATTGCAATTATTAATGGCGGCAATTATACAATTGAGCGCTTTTTATTTCGCCCAGTCTGTAGTACAGACTCTGTACGGTGTGTTAAACCTCAAAATTTTCCCATTTTTTTTTCAGAAATTAATACGCATCGGGGGAATAATTGTGAAAGAAAAAAAACGATAAAATTCTAAAATTACAATGTGAAAATTTTCAGGTTTGACACACTGTATATTTGACGAAAAACAAGCCAAAGAGAACGCTTAGTATGCTCGCTCAATTACTTATAGAATCGATAGTAGAAATAAAGTAAGCCTTCTGCGCCATTATCGGGCTACCTTTAACTGGGCCAAAATCTTGGTGTGAATCGTGACGTTATTGGGCCAAAATTTTTGATGCCAATTTTTCAGACATTCCGCCTACGCCCTACCCGTTCTCGGGCTAAAATCACGTAATCGAGTAAGTATTGCTTGATATGGGGGCCCATTAACGGCGCACTTATTTCGATTGCTGAAATTTAATAGTTCTTACATTATTGACATCATTTTTAATTTGAACTGTTTCCGCAATTTTCTCCTCAATTCTCGTACCATTGTGTTTGTCTGATTTCAATTTTGCCATGTATTGTTGGACTTCCGTTAAATACGCGGACAGATCGCTACTTGTCGACTTCCGACGTTTGATTTCGACTTGGTCGACTGCTTTCGAAATAATCTCGTCTATTTCCGAATCGTCAGAATCATTGTTTAAATTAACCTTCCGCAGTCGCGCTCTGTCGAAGTTCTTTATTTCTTGGGCAATTTGCTGTTTATGAGGGTGAATAAAAGGGAAAAAATCAATTTATTTTTGAAAAAAGTTTGTAAATGTTTAAATTTAACCCCGAAAGGGAAGCTTCGATGTGACGAAAATTTTTTAATACATCATTACCTGCGCCGTTATCTGGCCGACATTTTTGTCGGACAAACCATGTAATAATGGCCAGATAACGGCGCCAATCTTAACATATAAAGTTAGAGGTCCTTGATAATTGTTTCCTCAAAATTCCGGGCAGATAAAGGAACGAGCGGGAATTTCGGCTAGATAACGGCTGGCCAGATAACGATGCCGGTGGTTAATGGAATTTTTTATCCAATTTTGCGCAGTTTCAATAAAAGTTTTTTCGTAGATTTTGAGAAAACCTAGTCATCCAAAGTTGGTGCAAATATGCACCATGGCACCCCTGGGAGTTAAAACTATTATTTGTTATGTTAATTTCATACATAAAGTAATATATGACACCCTGACCATGTCACGGACATATGAGTGGGTGTTTTTGATGAAGTTCGAGTATTGTGATTTTGTTCTTCGCTGACCTTGACCATAGCATTATTGGTTGTTTCGGACTTCAAACCCGCCTTGGAATTGTCCTTTGTTTGTACATTTTTCAGCAACCACCTGTTAAACTCCTCAATTTCAATTTTTACTTTTTCACGTGCGAGGTCTTCAGTGGACGGCAATCGAAACCTCACGTTTGTTTCTGTTTTATTGAGAGATTTATTGTCGAATGCACTTATTTCCTAAAAAATAAAACAAACATTAGCGTGTTTTCATATAATATGCAATTTGCATCAGTTGTGATTGACAAAAGGTATATTTCAGCCAACCACACGCCAGCGTATAAGTTTTAATGTATCGCGGAGTGTGTCCACCATTCCATGCATCAAATAAAACTCAACCTTTATTATCAGGGATCGCTGAATAATTGGCGAGCCTACTCCTACGGCCTTTATTTGGCAAACCAAGGATTAGGTTATCTTAATCGCGTATTTGGGCCAATATTTTTCTCGAATAAAATATTACCACCCTTGGTTTAGTCGACCCTAATTTGGCGGAAAGGCCCTTATTTTTAGGCTTTTATTCGGTCTCATTCTGAGCAGGGCTCGGCATAATTGACTATTTTTGGATAGTTTTTTGGCTCAAGCCCAATTGAAATTTCCTTGGCTCGGCTCGACTTGGCTCGGGTCCAAATAAATTTTGTTTGGTTCGGCTCGGTTTGGCTCGCTATGGTTACAATTTTCGTTTGCTCGGCTCGGAGCCAAAGCGAGCCAATTCTGCCGAGTCCTGATTCTGAGAATGAACCATTATCAAGCTACAAACGTCGAATTAAATTATTGCTACAAATTTTTAATTAAATTATTGCTAAAAGTTTTAAAGTAAATTGTTGCTAAAAACTTTAATCTAAATTATTGCTGAAAGTTTAAAATTTAATTATTGCTTTAATTACATCATTACAAATTTCAGTGAAATGCACATTTTTCAAGTTTAAAAAGCAATTATGTACCAAAAGATTGTTATAATACTTCGCTGCTATCCTGCCAGTTTAAATGAATGATTTTTGTTCTTCATCAAAAAACTTTATTAAAACAAAAAGATGCCAGTCGTTATGTGGTTTGACAGTATAACCGGTTAATACACAATTACAATGCTATCATTACGTTAAATCATCGGTGTGTTGGAAAAGCAATCATCACTAGTAACAATTGAAGTTTTACCATTGAAAAAGGCCAGTTAACCGCCAGAAATAAACCTCCAAACCGCTATAATTGTAAATTACGTTTTCCCTCATTAGTAGCATAAAAGCGCAAACGAAGCGGAATTCTTATTTTATTTGCCGATTTGGTAATATTATGTCCATTAATATGCGATCGGTCCAAATGTGATTACGTTATGTTAACATCTCTTCGCACTTATATTGTCGCTCGTTATCTTACGGATTTTCTAAGGCCCGTTTCCAAAAATTCTTATTTTTATCTGCGGTGTTATCTTACAACGTTTCCGACTCGCTCCTACCGTATGATGGTGCTCAGACTGTCCCGCTTTCAGCAATTTTTCTATGATCTGTAACGCTATTTTGGCATCATCGTTACAGTCTGAGTGCCATTATACGCTATATCTTGCTGTTGTTCATGCAAATCACCCATAAATTTTGTTGTTTAGGCGAAACTTTAGCATATAAATTTACTTTGTTAAGACAGGGATATCAGAAAAAAGTTTGAAAAGTGTGGGAATTGAACTCACATCCTTCCGGTCAGCGGTACCTAATCATATTTCACACATTCGCAATTTGGGTATGTTAGTGTTATTGATCAAAGAAAAAAAAATATGGACAGTTAACAGTTAGCTCAGTCATCGTCTAGTCTTCAGTTAACTGCCCACTTTTTGAATTCGTTTTGGTTTAATATGAACATGCATTTCCATACACAAATACTTAATATTAGTGTTTTTAGGTACACAAACCTCGAAAACTTCATTGGGCACGTGTGGCTTGGGTGCCGTCATTTTCAGCGTCCTTGTGTTGAATGCCTGAATTTCTTTGGCCAATTGTTCCGAAACATATAAATGCGTCGGGTCTGATTCGGACACTTTGGTTTTACTCAGGTTTTGGTGGTTAAATACATGTATGTCATGTAAACGCTTGAGGTCATCAAAAGACGGATTCGACGTATCCTTTGTTTCCACATTACGGAGCAGCCAGGGACGAAAACTAGCCAACTCAACTAATACTGGTTCCATTTTGTCCTAAAAATACAAAATTATCCGTTACATACGCCGCTTGCGTAATTATAGGGCTACTTTGGCCGTATAATGATCGGTCCGATACCCGCGCTAATTGTTTAATGTTTGTCATCCGAAGATTGAATTTGAGAAAAAAAGGTGCTCACGAAAAAGTGGGGCTTCTATTACGTGCCCGAGTTTTGGGTTAAAATCTTTGCCAGGATTTTGATATGAGATCTGAAAAAAAATATAGACTACAAAAGCTTATACTTCGAGAATATTGATTTTTTTTTTTCAAAAACCTGTTTTTTCCCTAGGAGTTAAAGGTAGGAATTTTTCGTAATGGCATTTTTTGCCCAGTTAAAGATGCTAAATCAGATTCGAAGCATTTTAAAGGGACCTCCATTTTTTTACCGTGGGTACCCTAATTACTACTAGTGGGAGTACCGTACCTTGAATTCCCGACCGTATAAATTTTAGAGATAATAGAGAAGTGGCTAAAGTTTACCTAACAATTTTTATTACGGTGTCAACGATATTCAGCGATTTTTATTGGAAAATTTCCCAGAAAAATAAATTATTTCGAAAATTTTCGAAATTTTGTGCATTTTAGTTTGATTGGCAATAACTCTACCATATTGAAAACATAGTTTTTTTTTAATTGGGGACCTTATTTTTTCTTCTTGGACAGCCTAACCGTACCTGCTCACAAATTCCAATTAGATAAAAGTAAAGGTTAAAATACATTAATTGTTAGTCATATACTTGAATAGAAGCAAGGGGTTAATTTAAACGGAGAGATACCAACTCGAAAGTGAACAGGACTTCGCCCAATTTTTAAAAACTAATGACACGAGTAGGTAACATTATAAACTACTTGTAAAATCAGGCCAACGTTTCTATTACGTCATCATTTGATGCAGCAAAAATTCTGGTATTTTGGCCACACCCATCTTACTTCATGAACAAGTAGCCAGGTAAGTGTCATTTTAAACACTTAATTTGTCAAGTATTGGCGCATTAAGTAAAGAAAAGTTACCGTTTATTTTCAAGCATAAAAATATGAGAGCATTTTTTTAGTTGTTCAACTGATTTTTTCTGTTTTTTTCAAATTTATTCAACATTTTTCAATCTTAGGTATTGATTGCAGAACCAAACTAGGCACCAATGGATAAGAACCAATTTCTGAGAAAATTGGTCTTTATATCATCTTAAACGATGCCCACACGGTATACTCGAAACGCTCGGCCGATTTTCATTAAACTCAACCGGTAGTTACATTTTATTTCAAGAAAATTGTCTCGCGCGAGACAGTTAGGTTTATGGCCCATAAATTATGGGACATAGCAGCGGCCACAATCTAAGTAAGCGTTCAATAAGCGAACCAAATTTAAGGCAATTTTTTGTGAAATATTGCAATATTACCTTCTGTAATTCGGTATTAGAATATGTGCTTTGAATATCTTCAATAATTACAAAATCGTGTGTTTCTTCTGTTTCACTGACGCGCAGTTTTCGACGGTCAAACGATGAAACCTCCTAAATGTTAATATGATATTATTTTAATAATATCTAATGGTTAGTGTTGCCTAAACATTAAAATGATCGCGGTCGATATTTTTTCAGATTAAGAATTAATGAGTGAAGTTAATTGAATAAGACTAAAAAGTTGATCCAAATAATTGAGCACAAACCTGGATTAGGGCATAATTTTGGTTTGCATAATTTTGAAGATCTGTTATACTGTCATTGGTTAAAAGGGAATCTGGGTCGACTTCGGGACCGGCATCGAAAACGCCGGATTGTTCGTCCATTTTTATGTAAAGATCTTTTGGACCGAGCATTGACTCCTAAAAATGTTGACTGTATATGATATGTGCTACCATTGTCAAAACTATGCCAAATTTGATGAAAAAATACAGATAATTTTTAAAACACGACAATTGGAGTTCGATCATACGGTATACTATCTGGCCTTAAATGTTGTTTCAAAAATTTCGATACAATTGCGACAGTTAGAGCACTGTCATGCGGTATATAATATACCGTATATCAGCTTGATATGCCGTGTATCATTAATATATCCAATCAGAATTTGATAAATGACAGTACTTTTCGAAATACTGAAAAAATATATCAATTTTTTTTTCATAAAAAATAGATTAAGGAGGTGAGTGACCCTCTGTGTACAAACATGTCATGCCAAAAAAGTGATCGTAAAAGATGTTATAGACTGTCCTTAAGTTCATCGTATATATATACGTATACATGTATACGTATACATATTTAGTGAGTTTGTATTTTGTCTTGAATACACCGCATACGCAGTTATCCGGCAATCGGCCGCACGTTTTGTTGGCCGACAGGTTTTTAACCCAAATTTTTTTTAATTTTTCCGCCTCCGCCCTGCAGCGTTAAGTATCCTGTACGATGATCGGGGCGTTTTTTTTTTCGCGAAACCTGTTGGATAACTGCGCAGGGAGTATTTAAGTATTAGCTTACCTGTGATTTTGTTTGTTGATCGTCGTCTTCCGAATCTTCAAAATCACTGAAGTCTTTGAAGGAGCTCAAAAGGCTACAATTTTCTCTGACCAAAATTAAACTTTTAGTATTTTGTCTAGTATTTTTTTTTGCTCGCTAAATATAAATCAGCGTTAAAAATGTAGTAAATTATTTTCTTTATATTTTTTCCTTTATATATCTAACACTAAAGTCAGCAGTAAAATAAACTCAAGATTGTTTTCTGGATGACGCGAAAATTTATTGTATTGTTATTAAAAAAAATAATGAAGATTTACTATAATGAACCGTTTTAACCGTCAACGCTCATAAAGCCCGTATAAAATGGGAGTCTCGGCTTTTCATGTGGCGTTTTTTTTAAGTTTTCTTTGAAAATCATTAAGTGAATTTTCAGTAGAAATTGAAAAATAGTGCCTTTAAAGTCTGGCATGACATAAATTGTGAATGATAATGACAATATACAAAATTAGAATATATTGATTACATTTGGGTAAACTTATGTGAACTTCAAATGAGATCGGATAAGTCGCATTGTCCGTTAATTGTGGGTTTTACCACCATTTAGTGTAATTTAGAGCCAAGGATTTTGAATATGGTATTTGTTTTTAAATGGACTTTTAATGGAGAAAAATGTCAAGTCTCGAACTCGAAATACACAGTTTTCGATAGAACAAAAAAACAGTAAAAATTACTGAGTTGGACACGGTTAAGGAGGTGAGTGACCCTCTGTGTACAAATATGTCATGCCAAAAAAGTGATCGTAAAAGATGTTGTAGACTGTGAATTTCAATGAACTTTTTTGAAACATACTAACGAAACTTTCGCGCATAAGCTAATTTGTTTTACCGAACCAAAACTATCACCATAGGCCGCCCACAAAGCCATGAACTTTGCTAAAAATCAAATCGATATTGGATCTAGTTTTACAACTTTGATGCTATTGAGTTCTTTTTGGTTTCAAAAGCTTTATTTTAACAAGGAGCACAAAACTGTTGTCTACGATTTTTGAATAAATGTCTGGTTAAAAAAATAATTGCGAAAAACACCAAATGCGCCAGATTCACGACCATGAATTTTAATGATAAAAAACAGATATGAAAAATCGGCGTCAAACATTTTCAGCGCTTTGTTTCAGAGCAACTTTTACATAAAAAATAAAATTAATACCACCAAAACTACTCAAAAAATAAAAATACGCTCCGTAGAAATCATCTCCAAAAACGAATATTTTTGTGTAATAAGTGTCTCCTGCAATGGGAGTTGGCAACAATTTTGTGATCGAAGATGTTTTCTTATTAAACTAGACATTATAGAATACCATACCATCGAAATAATACAGAAAAAAGTTGTTTCAGAACATTTTACTTCCACTAATACAAGCATTTTTTCATAATGGTGTTTAGTCGAAATTTTCAAATGTCGAAATTTTCTAGATTTACAATTCCAAATGAACTTGGAAGGACTTAATTATAATCAGCAAGCCTTAGTCAACTAATAAAACGACCAAACATATTTCTAAGGGTCATTTTCCTGATTTTCAGTTTTATTTGTAAACAAAAGGTCACTCACCTCCTTAAGGGTAATATGGGATGAAAGATTCCGAATCTAGAATTATTTTATAAACCGCACTTACAATTAATGGTAATTTTCAATTTTTGATTCCAAACTCCCGAGTTTTATAAAGATTCACTATTACTTTTATAATGAACCGTCTTACCGTCAGCCCTCCCGTATAAAATTGGGGTCTCGGTTTTTCCTGTGATGTTTTTTTTAATTTTCGTTCAAACTAACTCTCCGTCAAGTGGGAGTTAAAAAATAGTTCGTTTTGGGTCTGGTCAGATATAAATTGTAAATGATAATGATATAATATGGAAAAAGCAAAATATATTGATTAAACTTACGCGAACTTGAAATGAGATCGGATAAGTCGCGTTTATCTTCGAATAATAACCGCGAAGATGCTTAACCGCTAGTGACTCACATGGTGAATTCAAACGCAAGAGACAAAAGATTTTTTTTTTTTGCTTTTTTACCAAATTGATTATCTTAAAGTTTAACTCCCAATTGTAAAAAAACTTGCTGCCACAGTATACCAGTGTTACTAAGTAGTTTAGTCTTTTTTTGTGGCATAATCCACGCGGTGTCTCAATCGACAGACAAGATAGAGATGGCTGGGACATTTTGTGGATTCGGACACCGCGTGGATTATACTACGAAATACACTAACATAAAGACGGGTTTAATTTTATATGAGCTCTTTCCTGATGTTATATCATCCAGCGTTTCGCACTCGCTATCGACTGTCTCTTCTGTAATTCCAGGCATACCCAGACTATCTTCCATACTTTTCCGTTTAGATGTTCTAAACATTTTCACGATAAAAAATTCGTATAAAACTCGTGAACTAGTAGTCTATTAAGCTTTGAACTAAATAATTATTTAAAAAAACTAAAGGTTAACTGGTCGTTGAGTTTAAAAATGTACTACCTTCTCAATATAAAGGATTTTTAAATTCGGTTAAACAAAAATCTGAAGGAACTGAGGAAGATTATAAAGACGTGTAATATGATTCGTGGGAATCAAAACGCGTAGGTTAGATCATACATCTCAATATTGTTGAAAGTTCACCTCCTCCACTACGCCTTTCACATTCTCTTTTAATTTTAGAAGGAAATACATTTTTTTTACTTGAACGATCCTTATAATCTCTTAAATTAAACAAAGAGTAATTTGGTGTTTTGTAAAAATGAAAATTGTATTATTTTTGATGCATAACAGAACCAGAGAATAAAACTCAAAATTTAAATCACTTATTTCAAAAATTCGTTTTGCGTCGGTTGAATTTCATCATATACTGTGTCGTTCAACAATGAATCAACCGCAACAAATTTTATGTTTAAACAATATTTAACTGCGTGTACAAAATTTCCCGGGTGACTATTTTCGGACTACATAGTTATTATTCAAACTAAACTTTAGGTTTAGTCGTCAGAATTCGCCCGTCAAAAAAGCTAAAAATTAAATTGACGCGCATGGTGCGCGGCGCACCTAACATTTTTGAATTTTCTGAAAACTTATTAAAAACTTAAATAAGTTTTTTGAATTTTTTGAAAACTTATTAAAAACTTAAATAAGTTTTTGAAACGTTTTCACAGATTCTGAAATAAATTCAAATCGCATTTCTCTGTAAGTTCATCTCCGGTCGTCTAAGGGTTTTTAATATGATTGATGTGGCTGACCGTTGTTCAAATTTTAACGACAATAGCGAAATTGAAGCTTCATAAATATGGTCAAGTACAAATCGTAAAGCGACTTACGTTTCAATTAATATCCATATGTGGTTATTTTTGCGCACTCGTTTAATGATACTTCCACTTCCGTTTATGTAATCATGACGGTTAACCGGCTTTGTAATAATGTTGGCCTCGGAATTACCCTCATTTGAGGCGGTTAAATCCATACCAGATAAATCATCATTTTGTAGCCTGTTTGTATGATATTATGGATTCAAGTGTACTTTATTTTCCGTAGACAAAAATAGTAGAAAAGACATAAAAAGAGTTCAAGAGTTAAGAAAATCAAATTTAAGCTCTGGTTCTACAAATCAATTCACTTTAAAGTTTTAAGTAAGAATTGAAAAAAGTTTTAACAATTACGAGTTAATTATTACAGGTGGCCAAAGTAAAGACCACATAATTTTTTTAAAAGTGCCATAAATTATTGTCCGCGTAACACCGTGTCTCGCGCTGCCAATTTTGATTGACCCCGTTACCATAGCAACGCGAAAAAACAAATATCAATTTCTTCACTTTTTTGTTTTGTTTTTGAGATTTTTTTTTTTATTACGAATAAATTCTCAATTTACCCGAACTTTAAAATTAAATGTGCGGCAAAAATGGTTATATGAGGAATTATAATTTGAAATATTTTATTGTGAGAAATATCATGAACCTAATCTTGAAGATTTCATTTGCGAAAATAAATTGCTCCACCAGTTCTGTCCTGTAGCAGCGGCCTGAAAATTTCGAATTTATCATTTTGCTTTATATTATAAAAATGTAATGGTCTGAATACAAATGTCTGATTGAGAAATTTGGTCAGACTGGTGGAAAAATCAGTAATTACCATTATGCTGTTTTTTTAGTTTGGGACTATTTGAGTTCATTATGTACTCATTCAGCACACTCGTAAACTATAAGTACCAATATCGCTATTCAATCTGTTTGGCTGGCCGTAAAAAAATTAGAAACTAATCAAAAAGCCAATTGCGTTCAGATTAATTATATTTTCAGTATCGTACAGTTAATTTTGACATAACAAACATAGCCAAGTTGATAATAAATAACTTTTATTATATAGAACAAACATACAAATATACATTATATAATAAAAATATAATACGCATATTATGGTGGTTCTCATAATCAAAGAACAACTTTTTTTTCGACGTCCCTAAATCAAAAAACTAATTTTGCAGATCGATAGAGCTCGAAAAACTAATCACATCTACAAAAA
>SCLG01000010.1:983943-1002812 GCA_004367875.1 Oikopleura albicans | reverse complement strand
ACGTCCCATTCGTCCCGAAACGTCCCACTTTTTTTGAAAACATTTTGGGACGTTTCGGGTACGAGGACTGTACGTATACCTTCTGGACAAGCGCACCATTCCCAATCATCTACGCCATCTAAATAGCACCAGGCACTTCCGTCTGTAGATAATCCGCGGCAAGAGTTTTCGTTGTTGCCCGAATCCGCCCAATGATAGTACTTGTCATATTTTGCTTGTTTCCAATTTCTACATTTTTTACCACTCTTGGTTACATTAATGTCACCGCTGTAGTCATGGGGAAGTCTGCCGTCGTCATTATTTTCGCATTTGCCTAAAAAAGATTATGAGTTGTGAGTAGTGTGTCTAATAATTCCAAGACATGTCAAACTAGCCACAGTTTGGTTCAACCGTTTGTTAACTTACCACATGCTCCTAAGTTGCAGGAAGCGTCTTCCTTCACCGATCCGGTACACCCCTCGAAAACCGAGCATGTTCGATAACGTGTCTTAGACCCATCACCGCATGTCACCGAGCACTCAGTCCACGCGCCGAAATCACTCCAAGTTGCTGCTAAAATTAGTTGTAAATTGTTATTATGTAAATTAGGGGGTAGGGGGTCGAAAGTCCCCATAACCTTCAAACACATATTGCGGAAGATTATCCGCATTGGCTTATAGAACACGTTTTTTGGATGTTCTGAAAACCAACATAGAGTTGCAAATACCGCAGGGCCAGTGCATGACCCTTACGATAGTCTTTATTAAAAAAACGCCCTAATTGGCATTTGATTGGCATTTGACATTTGATTTGATTCATTACTGCGTGATAATAAGTCACATAATAAATGGTTTGTTTCATCGATTTTAACCAAATTAATATTAAATGAAAATTCCTGTAACTTAATTAATAATCGTCCTACTACTCCCGGTTTTTAAACTTATACTCGTTCTGGATTTTTTAATAAAAAATAGAGCTGCGAGTTGTCTATATTTATTTTAAAACTTTCCTCGCCTATTAACCATTTTTGCATTTTTTCTACACTGGCCACTAATGCAATAAATTCCTTTGTTCCTATAAAATACTTATGATGAGCCGCTGAAAAACTTTTAGATTCTAATTGTATAATTATAATATCATTGGAATTTTCATTATTTATGGATGTCAAAACAGCTCCCCATGCAAAATCACTTGCATTCGTATTCAAGCTAAATCTACCATTTTTATGTGGTAAACTTATTTTTACATTTTTAATAGTTCTAGTTTTAATTTATAACACGCAATCGTTTTATTTCTCCATGCAATTATTTTATCATTACCCTCTTCTAATAGCCTATTTCCCTCGTTATGTGCTTTTCTTAAAATCCCCCTAAGAACAGCCCTAAACTCTATCCTAATGTTTTCTATTAACCTCTCTCTAATGATACCCTCCAAAATTTGATTAAATAGTTTTTCCGTATGATCATTCCCAATTTTCCTAAAGTGGTTCCTAATTATATAACAATCCGCTGAATGGCATAAGGCCCGGACATCGACACTGCGGCTATCTCCACCATGCAAATACCGCAGGGCCAGTGCATGACCCTTAGATAGTCTTTCTCAACAAAAACGCCGAGACTCCCGTCTCTCATAGTGCCTACAGTCGGCATGGGGCAGGGACACAAGAGTCCCGTGACCAATCTTGCATTGTAATATTCGCACCCCATTGGGGTTCACAATATATTGTGGTCAAGTGCCAACTTCTTCTGACCAGGGGGGTTCTTAGCCCCACCTAAATGGTCGTCCCCATTATCGTCTTTTTGGACAATAACTAAAGTCTCTCTTTTTATGCAAGGTTCCTGCTCTTTCGAGCAATCGCTTACAATACATTCAAAACTTGAAATTGACTCAGACATATTTTTATTTCCTGATTTTTGATTTTATTTAGTTTATAAAATAAAGTGATTATAATTATGATTTAGAAAAACCGCTGTTTTTATTCCTAGTTGTCCGGCTAGCGGCCACCCGATCCGAGAGTTGGAGAATGCTCTCGGATCGGGTGTGGTGAGAGCCTATTTAGTACCCACCGACCGACCTTTCAACTTTTGTAATTATGTTCCGGCGATTCGGAGATAATTAACCATAATTAACAAAAGTCGGTCGGTGGGCAGTTCTTAAAATTAAAAACTTCAAAGAGTTTTTTAGTGCGCACTGACTCGCACAAAAGGCCGGTAAGTGCGCACGTCATTTTATTAAAGGGCGGTCGGTGAGATTGTCACCGCCGCTCCTTTCCAATAATAAAATCCACCGCTTAATGTAACAAAAATATACCGTTTATTACGGTATATTCAAGAGTAATCGATTACAAAATCGGAGAGCAAATGAAAATAAAAATTTTATTTCCTTAATGAATATTATTTAAGCGGTACTTTCTTAAAAGGACACACCAAGAAATGGAAAATGTATCAAAACCAAATTTTGATACATTTTACTCGTTATTCTTTTTCGCACTTATGCCAATTGTACTTTGTCCCAATGCTACATTGTACCATGTCAACTACAAAAACTGACCTCAGTGGAAGTTTGGACTCGTAAATACAAGTAAAAAAGTTTGGACTAGTAAATACAAGTGAAATTTTTTTTTCAGAAAATGAATAACGTGCTAAAGGTATCAAAATTTGGTACCTTTTGCATGTTATGCTAAATCCACGTTAAACCAATTAGACCTTATCCATTTTAAACGTTATTATTTTACACTTTTTACCTTTTCCGCTTTTATTTTTGATACTTTTAATACGTTGTACCTTTTAAGAAAGTACCATTTAATCATTTATGAGAGCTAGGAAACCTCAAAAAAGAGGTTATTCGTAATTAAAAGTTTTCGCGCACATTTTTTCTTTGTCATATTTTTTCCAAAACTGTTAAGTAGTCAACGGCCCACTAGCCTGCAAAAAATGAACTCCGTACGTGACCCGGTTAACCGTTTGTGAATTTGTGTTTTTGTGGTCAAATCGACCAAAAAGTGCCCGAGTGTGGTGGGTTTGAAAATAATTATTGACTCAAGCTCACAGTTGGTTTAAAACGCGATGAGACAAAAACATGGGAATTGTTAACTTACCACATTCTTCTAAATTGCACGGTTTGTCTTCTTTATACGATCCGTTACATCCCTCGAAGACCGAACATGTTCTGTAACGGGATTTAGTACCGGCACCGCATGTCGCTGAACATGTAGTCCAAGCTCCAAAATCGCTCCAAGTCCCGGATTGTGGTGGTCGCGGCGGCGGGGGGTTAGTGATGTCGACAACAACGCCTGTCTTATTCACATCTCCAGATTCTAATAAAGATTTTTGATAAATTTTCCCTAGTTCTCTGAATTTTCGATACGGCATCGACTGATAATTTAGGTTCATAATAAACCCTTATTTTCCTAAAGTTGGATATTTCCCTATTAGGAAATATATTAACCTATTTCGGGATAGGGGCTGTGTACAAATAAAAACGGAAGTCTTCTAAGAGGCACCAATTAATGATAAGTTACGTGATTTGTTTTTTTTTCTAAAAAAACCACCATAACTTGGCGAAAAGGGGACCTGGTCCTTTTTTTTCGAAATGAAACCCCCTTACTTGACACGCCCTACCTTTACTTTGCGTGCACTTACTTTAGGCACCCTGTATCATATCTCGGTATGTTTGTTGCTCTTTTTTTATTTTCAAAAGATATTACAATATACACCGGGTGCGCAGTTATCGGGCGGGTTTGTGCTGTTATCGGGCACCCTTTGTTGTTATAGGGCGGTTTGTTTTGCATATTTTTACCTTATTCCGCTTCCGCCCTGAGCAGTTATCGGGCGCCCGATTAAGGTTTTTTGTCGCGAAACCCGCCCGATAACTGCGCACCCGGTGTATGTAGATAATTAGGTAAAACGTCGAGCTCGTCTATTTATATCATGATATATCAGTTTGTTAATGGTTATGTTAATGGATCAATTCTTACCATCAATGGTCGTGTCCATAACTCGAATTTCGTTATCCGTGTTGATCATGGATAGGTCTCCGTTAGTAACCCCGTTAGCCATACTGTAATACATTGCGTCCGTTAAGTCTTCATCTGTCATCGATTCCGCATCGTTAGCGACCATTGGAAACTCAATCAGAACAGTAAAGTCCGTTCCTGCTTTCTCTGAACTCCTTCTTTTGCGTCTTTTTTTGGTTCCTTATTATACTTATTTCAAATAAATAAAAAGCCCTAAACCTAACAATATGGCCAGAAGTTAACAAAATTTCTAGCAGTTAACTCTCAGGGGGAAGGAGTTTTTGGGAACCCGTAGGGGGGAATTCGCAATAATTAAAAAAACTGGTAAAGTCAAGTTGTAGAGCTCGTCAAACTACGTCGATCTGACTATTCAGAAATTGATTTAGGGCCCCCTAGAGAGCTGTTTGAAATCTCTAACCTACGCAAAAAACACCGTCAATCGAATTTTGTCGAAAACTTGAGGGGAGGTCAGCAATACCCGTTTTACCCTACGGGGCCTCCATATGTCTTAAATCGACGAAAATAATAAATTACGTGTCTAATAGACACTGTCTATATACACGCATTTCCCCCTGGGAGTTAAGAGTCGTTTCGCGAAATTTTTTTGAGTTCTAGTGGATGTAATGTCGACTAAAGTTAACAAAATTCGTAGAAAATAAAGTCGAAATAATTGCTAAAAGATAAAATTATGAACCGTAGCTAGAATCCGAATTTTGTCGGTCCTCGGCTTGTTGAATAAATAGAACATCCTTAATTTCTCCACCCGTGGCTGCGATAGATTTCGCGACATCTTGCATCGGTTTTTGGAACTCATCTAGAGCCTTCTTTTTCAGTGCAATATACGCTGGGTGTTCGGTTATCAAATACTCAAATATAGACTTTTCTGGGACCCGTAAGCGTTTGAGTTTACGACAAATGACGCCCGAAGAACTGAGAATTTGAACTAATAATTTCAGGTAAATTTAATTTTAATACACCGCTTAAGGGTTTATCCGGCCACTTTCACCTTCCAAAAACGGCCGGATAAACCCGCACCCGGCCGGATAAACCCCTAGGGCGTAGGCGGAATAGCTAAAAATGCGCAAAAATGGTGGCCGGATAAGCGAACCAGCGGAGAATTGCGCAATTCATTAGTTTAATATCTAGGATTTTTTAAATGTTCACAAGCAGTTGTTAAGATAACTGGTTAGGTGGTGTATAACGTCCACTACCTAACACGTTATGTTAACACCATCAAACGTCAAAAACTGTTAACATAATGTAATTTTGTTAACATAACGTGTTAGGTGATGTGAATGATTGATTTGATAGCCGTAGCTGGATCTGACTTATCACTAAATCGGTCGTCCCAAGTATCATCGAGGGATGCCCAGACGGAGGCCGTTTTGATGACGGTAACTACCGGATCATACTCGATCAAACTCAAGTCAACATCATTGAGTTTATTCTTGAAGCCATTTGCATTTTGCATCGGCCAAACGATCCAGTAGGCTTCAATGTCAAATGACGAAACGTGAATATGTTTGACGACATCCAAAACGAACGCTTTCATGAAAGGACGCCCATATGACCAGACCTTATTGCCGAGCGCATCACGAATCCTTAACATGGCGAAGGTTTGCGTTGAATCGAGGAAAAGCGTAAATCCATCGAGCATTCGGATAAATGAGTCTGTTTAGTTTTCCACATTTTGTAGGTAAATATGCTACAGTCCTCGTCCCCGAAATGTCCAAAAAGTATATTGAGACTTTTCTGGACGGAAAAAAATAGAATTCTCTGAAACTCACATATATGATGTAGTTTGATGCGTAGATTATGTTGGTGAAATGTCATCAACAACTTCGCACAAAAAAATTCGACCTATGACGCGTCATGACGTCACGTGACGTCTGTAAGTGTTACACAGTGAAGGGACCTCGAAAATGCTCTTTAGCGCCAAAACGTGTCTCCTCTTTCAAATGTTTTATTTCACCAACGTAATCTACGCATTAAACTGCATCATATATGTGAGTATCAGATAATTCTAATTTTTCCGTCCAGAAAAGTCTGAAAAGTCGCATTGTTTATTCCGACTAGAAATCTAAATTGTCAAATTCGGTCGAAAAATCTAATTTTATGTAAGATTTTTTGACGGAATTACGACGTTATGATACAATTTTCCGTTATTGTACAACTTGTACAAAAAACACGTATTGCGCAATATTTTCGAGTTACGTAATCACTATTTTCCGTTATGTTACAATTTGTAGAAAAAACACGTATTACGCAATATTTCCCCGTTGGATACGTTATGTTACAATTTTTAATTTTTTGCCGTTTTCCAGCGAAATCGCCCACGCATTGCGTCGTTATTTAACAATTTTCCGTTATGTTACACTTTTTTGATATGGTTTCTAGAAAGGAGGGGCACCCAAGTTGAAAATATAATAGGGAAAATTCGTCATTATATCATCTTAAAATATGCTGACATGGATTACTAGAAATGCTCGGCCGATTTTCATGAAACTCAACCGGTAGTGAATGTTTAAAAACAACCTTTATCGACAACACCAGTTTCGACGAGTTGATCTCTCCGCTCCGAGTCGACGTAAGTGATAAATGATAAAAATGCGTCCTCTTCGCGTCTATATTCAAATGTGATTGTGAAGTCTTCATCTGCAGATCCTTCGTCATACTCTGAAAGAGTTATTCTGATTGGCTGCAGCTTTCGGAGCGGAATTTCGGCATTTCCGTCCGGATTGCGCGGGATAAAGGACGCATCAAATTTAAATTGCGGATTGTCCGTCATGGCATGCATGTGTAGGCGTGAATTTTGAAGACGCATGTATTTATTTGTCGAAGACGATTTAAAGGAAATGGCTCCTTTATACGTGAAGTGAGCACCTGGGCACGATTCGAAAAAACACTAATGTTTAAACAAAAATGTTAACTGGACTTTGGTAAATTCTCGTATTGAAAAATTTTCATTTCAGTATTTTGTTGTATTTTAACTCCCAGGCGTCACAAAGCGGGCTGTTCGCCTCATATCTCATGAAACCGGGCTCAAATCAAAAATTGCTGATAGACGGATCAAACCAAATTCCATGGAGAAAATTTTGGAACAAAAATCGGAAATTTTTTTGTTCTCAAAATTTTTTAAAATCTTCCTGACATGACTTTGGAGACATCTGGCTAATTTTTGATAGGTCTAGTTGGAATCAGCATGTTTGAATACCCAATAAAATACTATTTGCGATGAATTTTTTACTTTAAAAACAGTCATAACGGTGTTTTGTTACAATCGTCACAATGTGAAACCTACGGGTTATGAGAACACCTGTGACCCTTGAGAGTTAAGTAATCCTTTGTTTCTGACTAAACTGAAAATAATAGGGTAGCGCGGTTTGTCGAAAAAAACGTTTGCCGCGTAAACTCCCAGATAAACCCCGCGGGGCCCCGTTCCTCAAAAAACGTTTCTTTCATTGAAATTTTCTTCGACTGCAAATTTCTTCGAAAACCCTTGGTAAACCCTAGTTAGTGTATTGGGAGGAACTAAGAGCAGCACATTGGAGAAGCTATCCAATTATTTTCGGATATCCGCCGTATTAACATTGTTTGTTTAGATGTTTATATTATTTGTTTTTTTTGGTTTTTTCCGTCACCAAATTTTTTAAACATTTTTAATCCTAAAACTTCTTCTTTTAAACAAATCTTGAAATAAAAGTTTAATGAAAAGTAAAAAAAAATGGTGTGTCTCAGAACACGTGAAAAACAGCGGGAAATTATCAAAAATGAAGGCGCGCACTAAATCAAACACGAATAGAGATCCGCTTTACCGAATATAACGATCAAAAATCTAGTTTGATTGTTGAATAATTAGTGCTTCAAACATAAAAAAAATTATTCCAATATAATTTTTTTGTCGCCCACAGTTGCGCGTAAAAAATGTGGCAAGTTGTGCCACATTTAGCGTGGACGGGGTACGAATTAGGCTCAACGTGGCCGAGTTAATATGGAAATAAAACAATCTCACGTCAATGTTACCGACAAAAGCAACTAGATTTCTCTGATTGGCGAAATCTAGAAAATGACTAAAACAACAAAAACTTCAACACTAAAATAAAATAATACAAATAAAACAAAAAAATTATGTGATAAAAAAAAATACAATAAACTCCATCGGAAAGCGAGTCTAAAAAAAATAAAACAGAGAAAATCGAACCATGTGCCTGTCAAGCCCATTACAGGGATAAAAGTGGCTTTTTCGGGATTTGGTGTCTCCATGGCCTCGACGGAATTTTTGTTTTCAGATAAATACTTCGTCGGGTACTTCTTCGATCTGAAACTGATACCATTTGTAATACCAGACAGACCGGCTTCGATAATCCAAACGCTATCATCGGACATTGAGCCATCCTCTGTCCATTTTTCACAGAATGCTTTTTTTAGAATATTAAACCGACAAACCAGTAATCACCCGTTATCAATTTATTCCGAAAATTATTAGGGCGGGGTCAATCGATTTGTTTACAAAGTGTACCTTCGGGAAAACCGCTATAAATCCGTTCTAAAATAGATGTATTGTTATGCTCCTTATTGTCACTACAAAGCGTCCACTAGAAGTTAGCTAGCACCTTTAATTGTGATAATAACATTAAATGTGTGACAAAAATGGTCCTTACTGGTTTTCGGATTCAGTTTGAACACAACATGACTGACCCCTCCTAAAACTCTGAAAACTTTCAACTACTGGAGTACAAACCAACGTTTCCGGTAATCTGATTAGCTAAAATTATAATCTATCAGACACAAAATGTGACAGTGTACCCCCTGTATTATGGGTTAATCGTATAGTTAACCCGTAAATGGCAAACAAAAAAAATTATTGATTTCAGTTTAAATAGCCTAGCTTTGTCTTGATCGGCCTTGAGTCGCATGAAGAAATTGCCCGGTTTTTGACCAATTAGGGCCTCAAAACGATATTCCGAACCGACTGTGAGTAGATCGTCCCACTGTTCAATCGGAATGGACCATTCTCCAACTTTGAAATTAACACCATGGCCAATCATATTATCACTTAGGGCTTCACAGGGTTTTACACGGAACTCGTGGCAATAAAATTTGAAAAAAAAGTTTAAGAAATTATTTGAGAAATGACTATAATGAAGGTCTGACTAAACTAACTTTGCGGTAAATGTGGTGTGGTTTTCAACCGAAAAACAAATCAAAAATAATGAAAAAGATCAAATATGAAAACCCTAGCTATTTCTGTGTATCCATCATCCCAGGTTTGTATTTTGTCACAAGTACACCATCCCCATCTTCCGTCTGTTGTCCAACACCAGGGGGCGTATTCTTGCGTGTTGCGACAGTAGTTATGATTTCCGTCCCCGAGTGGCTCAAAACCGCCTTTGCCGATTGAGTCCCTGGTTGGAGTCAATGTCCACTTTTTGCACTCTTTTCCTTCAGCCGTTTGTGATACCCAACCCATGTAATAATTTTCACCTTGGGCACCATTCATCATGTATTCTTTTCCATTGTGGAACATCGGTACACATGTCTCCAAATCTAATATTATGTTATGTCATTTAAGGTCACGAAATGTCACGAAATGTCATGTAATGTCATGTAATGGCATGTAATGTCATGTAATGTCATGTAATGTCATGTAATGTCATGTAATGTCATGTAATGTCATGTAATGTCATGTAATGTCATGAAATGTTCTCTAATGTCATTTAATGTCACGTAATGTCACATTGTAGTATTCAATGTAATGGCAGGTTATGTCATGTATAGAAGCACTCACCGTCCCCTTGTCCATCGGCGTCAACGAGAACACAATAATGATGTCCTTTAGCTGGCATAGCACCCAGTATATCTTGACGACATTGAACGTATTCCTCTTGGATTGCACAGTCTCCGTGAGGGTTAGTTGCTGGGGTCACTTCCCAATCCGCATCCACACCGTATGACGAAATAAGTAAATATTTCATTTCATCGGTAACGTACGTTTTTATATGTTCCTGGGAATAGTGGGCGATTTCGTCACCGGCAACGTCCCAAAGAGAAACCTTTTGGAGTGAGTGAGAGAAAATTATGATAAAGTATCGTTTAATTCATGCCCCAGAGTCTAGGGCCTAAACTTGTTTTACAGTCCTCCTTTAAAAACGCTGTTATGTTAGAAACTTGTAATGTTATGAAAGTTTAACTAACACTAAACACTAATTATAAAGTATAGGTCTCAGATATCCATGTATTGGTGGATTTAACATACAGACCTCTCTTTCTTGATTGACGCCCTTTTAAGTGCCGTCCCCTTCTTAAATGCCGCGTATTTTTCGAATTTGAAAAACCACTCCTACAGTTTTTTTTTTGAGAAAAATGGCTCTTGGAGGCAAACCACTTTTTAAATGGCGCCCCCGCGTTAAATGCCTCGTTTTTTGGCTGCTCAAATGCGGCACTTAAAAGTGGGAAGGCTATATTTACAGTCAAATGATATTCCAGAATTAGTAAAGCCTGCGGGAAAAAAGGTATATTTTTAACACCAAATTCATGTAAATTTAAAAGAATTTCATGTTTAAAAAGTTCTGTGTTAAAAAATAAATCTTTGGAAACATAAATCACCTACACAAGGTGCGTAGGTAATTTACTTACAGCTAAAAAATTTTCAAAAACATGCTTGTCAAAGGCAAATATGCCTGTTAGCGGTTCAATGCGTAGTCGTTAAATAATGTTATCGCTGGAAAATTCGGGTCAAAATCTGCTAACGGCGCACCTTGTGTATTATTATTCGGAGTTTTGTGTTAAAAAATAAATCTTCGAAAGAAATTTTGGTGTTAAAGACAAATGAGCTTATAAAATTTGGTAACAAAAAACGTGAAAAAGTCAGCTGTTTTTATCTCACTCTCCTTTGGTCCGTCGATCATGATGCTAAATCCGTCGGCAATAATTTCGTCAAACAATTGCATGGTGATATTGCGTATGGACATTCTACTGTGGTGCATAAACTCGATATTCATTCGACCAGTTTCTCTGTAGACAAACGATAGCGTGAAGTCGTTACGAGTACCAGCATTTGGGACTGCGTTTTCCTTCGGAGATGCTGTTATTCTAAGAAAAAATTAAAATTGTGTGTACAGGAGGTCGCCTATTGATGGTTGCTTTTCTGTTGCGAAAAGTCGACCCTTACGTGTAGAAATAAGCAGATTTTACTGCTGTTATTGTACGCCCCCTGCGCTATTATCTTGTCACCCGTTATCTTGCAGATTTTCTCGTCGGCTCCGTTATCTTGCAGATTTTTTTCGGCCACTTCTGTGTTAAGGACTGCGCTGTTCTCTTGACGCCGTTCGCACCGTTATCTTCCGGATTTTTTTCATGCGAAAGTTGCAAGATAACAGCGCAAGGGGTGTATGCAAATATGTTTTTTGCAATATATTTTTGATTTTATCTACTGCGGCAGTCTACGGAAGTCAACGCCCGTAAAGTAAACAAAATCCCTAGAAGTTAACAAAATTCATGGAAGTTAACACTTTATTTTCTTCCTCCATTTGTTAACTTCCGTATACAGGTGGTGTTTTTTAAAGTTTTTGTTACATGATAATTTGAATTAATTATATACATCATTGGTCCAGAAAATAGTAATAAAATATTCAAAGGAATGCTAAATTGAACGTCCCATATTTGGAGCAATAACATTTTTATCCGGAAAACGACCCTTATTTGGGTCGGTTTTTGACTGATAGTCAAACATGACAACATAATAAACTCACCGAATAAGTTCGCTTCCAACGAGCCAATCATCGACCGGTTTTACAAAACTGACTTTAAAAGAAACGCCTCCCTCGAGTACCGCCTTGTCATTGGTAACCATATGTGTGTCTCCACCACGTGGTGTTTTGACCTTTTGTTCACAATTTGGTATGGGATCACGCCGACAACAGTATCCCTTCATGCCTTTATCGCTGCAAAATTGACATGAGCTGTCAGAGGGGGTTAAAAAGAAATGTGGATCTTGACGATGACACTCGGCCCAACAAGTCGTATCAGTGAGTTCCACACCATAGGGTAAGGCTGATGTACTTAAGGACCGGTTACCACAATTGAAAACATAAAATTCAACAGTCGGGTACAATCCGTGCGAAAATTTTTTTATAATTTATCTCGAAAAAAGTGACTTGACCTTAGTACAACAAAGCAGCTAGACTTTATAACTGTTTCTGAAGCCATTCGTACAATAGTGCTAGCCGGTCCTTAAAGTGGTCGTTGTAGGTGGCACGGTGGTTGTTGGAGGAACTGTTGGAATAATTTCGGGTTCTGGCCAAGCAATATCGCCACCGTTGATTAGCTTTAAGGCTCGGTAAGTTGCGTGAGCTGAGCAATCTATTTTTTGACAATCGAAATCATCGCGGAACCACAGTTTCATGTCTTTGTGCTGTGCCATGGGTTACTAAAGTATTACTCATCTTTTTAATAATTTTGTACAGTCTGAGGTAATATAGATGCTAAGCCGTTTTTCGTTCACGAGGGCGCTGAGCGAATATAAGTCACCAAAAAACGGCTTAGCATCGATATTACCTCACCCTGTATAAAAGCATTTGTCATAATTTTTTTTTTGCTTTGATTTTGTTTCATAAAAAACATAATTTTATCTAAATCACCTTACGACGCGTAATCATAATTAGACATTAAGGTCAAATAATGCTAGAGCATTAAAACATAGCATGCGCCGTTAACCGGACACTAAAATTATTCAAAAACTGGCCTCAAAGCATATTCGTTAAATAAAATTATATCTGAAAAAATGGTCCAAAAGTGACCGGTTAACCGGTTGTGGCCGGTTAAAGGCGCAAGCTGTGTTAACATTTAATATGCATCATTAAGCAGTTATCTTAACAGAGTTGGTTTATCTAAACACCTTTTTAAGTGAATCGGATCAATACTTTCGCTTAATTGGCATATTAAACGCCGCACCTAATTTTCGTTACACTTAAACAAGATAACTAATGAGTCATATCATAATCATTTGCTTTTTGTTTTGGCAACCCTAACTGTGCGGCGTCAGTTATTACCCATTCTTCAATCAAAAAGCCTTGCATATAAAATCGTCGCGTAAACGGGCCGTTGGGGTACTGTTCACCTTGTACAATGCGAACCGAAATCCATTCGTCCACCACGAGAGTATTTTTGCCGTGTTTGTCGCCACTGAGCACTTTCTCGGTCGAAACCGTTGCGCCATCAATACCAGTTTGACAAATGACGTTCTTATAAAGCTCACCCGGCGCGGTCCAAAAGCCGATGAAACGCTCGCGGAAACCACTGGTCTCAGTCCCGCCAGAAATACGCATTATAGGGTGCCATGAATTGTACTCAAAAAAGCCATTCTCTTCACCAGTATGCTTGAATTAGGCTGTCCAAACAAAATGCCCAAAAATTCCTGGCCAAAACAAAACTAGAACTTGAATTCAATCGAAAAATAATTACTCATTTTCTGTGAATTACAGACTTTAACCCCCAAGCACGATTATTTAGCACATCCCTGAGCAAGGGGCCGGTCGTTTGTCCGGCCCTTCTTCTGCTCCTCTCTAGTCGTACGTAATATCTCTATAAGCAAATCTTTATGAACAAATCGACGGTCCTTAATCCAATGAGCATACTCTCGAAAACTCCCCGACCACCCTTGGACACTTTTTGGGCGATTTGACCACAAAACCACAAAGTCACAAACGGTTAACCGGGCGACGTACGCGGTTCATTTTTTGCAGGCTAGTGCACCGTTGATTTCTTCACAGTTTTGGAAAAATATGACAGAGAAAAAAATGCGCGTGATAACTATTAATTGAAAATAACCTCGTTTTTGAGGTTTCCTGGGTCCAATCAATGACTAATTACTTTTTATTATGTATATAAAATTTGCATTTTTATTTTATCTCTAACTTTGTAATCGATTACTCTATGTTGGTGTTCACTGTTAAGTCTTTTAACAAAGCCGAACAACTCTCAAATTGCGTTTTTTCACCCGGGACCAGACTAACGTCCGGGGGTCGTGCTTGGAGGTTAAAAAAACGATGTGATAGGATTTGATCACGTGGACCCTAACGGGTTGCTTTTCGCCCGGGACTCTTAAGAGTTAAGTGGTAAATTACAGTTCAGGTTTAATCCTCTTAAAAATTATTGCAAAGTTATTTGAACAACCTGGCTTGAGTTCAAAGCTAAGATCGAAGTATTTTTCAAGAACGGGAATATCGAGGAGTTTTTGACCCTGTTTAATTTCATACTCGAGGTCTGCCTCTGTAATTTTATTCGGATATATTAGTTCATGCCCATTGAAAACGGTCAAGGCACGCCAAACGGCATTTGCCGGGGTACCCGTTTCGTGTGAGAACCAGACAAACATACTATCCAGGTAATCTACGGTAGTCACAGGCCACTCAACGATCTTTTTATCGTTCATAAAAACTCTTCTGACGAACTTGTTTTGGGAACCGGTTGTTGACCACAGTTGAACTATTCGGATATAAGTCCATATATTTGGGACAAATACATCCGATCCAAAATCCTTAAAAAATCAATCAGACTTTAATTTATCTTTCGGGAGTGTTTTATTTAAACGTTTTTGAAAAATGTAAAGCAAGCTCCATGAATTTGAAATTATCTTTGTTCAATTTTAACGAAAAATCAATTTTGTGGTCAATTGTCCACCAACATGGACAGAGGTGGTTTATTGAAAAAAAAAGAAAAGAAAAAACGGGCGGGCATAAATATGCCGCATATTATATGCGTATATGATATTGAAATAAAAAGCGAGAAAAAAAAATGAACCAACAGCTGGAGTGTTTATTTATTTTTTAAATGGATACAGGGTGAGGTAATATATATTCTAAGCCGTTTTTTGTTGCTTATATTCGCTCAGCGCACTCGCGAACCAAAAACGGCTTAACATCTATATTACATCACCCTGTACAAATAGAACAAAAATCATACCTTATTTGTGATAGCGCCATCGATTCCACTGCTCATGTAAAATTGACGGGAATTCGGTTTGACCCAAATTGAAAGGTACCGTTGCAAATAGCAGTGGCTACAATCGGTGCTTGAGTCTCCGCCAGCCAATCGGAAAACATTCGCCCAGTCTTGGAACATCCCAAGGTGTTTCACCTGGAACGAAATTTCCCATTCGGATGCCATCGTCGGAATATGCGTGATTACTGTTTCAAGTGCTATTTCATGTCCGCCGTGTCCGCCCATCGACACATGGTCCCATCGGTCGAGTTTGACCTGCTCGATCATAATAGGGTAGACAATGTCTTCTTCATTACGAACAACTAAATTGCGATAAACGGCGTCTGGAGGCGTATCATAAATATATGAAAACCAGACGGTCATGTCATCAAATTTCTCGGAATTTGTCTTGTCCAGTGTCCATTTCTTCACCACCACTCCATCTAAGTAAACTACCCGTTCGACAACCTCCTTTTCGGACACTTTTTTCAGGGATGAAAAAAAAATGTTGAGGTTTTTCATACACCCAAATTCTGTTATTTCAGGGTGGTGGCATAGTTATTGAACACAAAAATATCATATTTTTTATACAAATGGCCGAGTCAAATTTCTCTTCAAAAGTGCTCTGATAATTTATTTCCAATAACGTCAGATGTCCGTTAATATTCACCCTTAACTTACTAACGTAAGTTACGTTAGTGTTGTAAAATTCTTAGAATAGTTAAGTTATCGTGGTCGAACAGAAAATTTGGCAAAAGCTAGAAGCAAATTGGGCTCAATTGAGGTACAGAATGGGCCCGCTAAGCGGGGCTAATTAGCATTCGATAAGCCTATAATAGGCCCAATTTGGGGTACAGCGAAGCGGGGCTTAAAAAAGACGCGATAACCCTATGAGGTACAGTATGTACCGTAGAGAATGGGCACGCGAAGCGGGGCTACATAGGATTCGATTACCCTATTTGGGTTAAAAATGGGAATTTACTATTACCTTGGAAATCTGAACAAAGTTAAATCACGGTCACACAGAAAATAGGAAATAATATTGCAATTATAATATTTCTATCCCTGGGCTTCACAGTTCTGGAAGAAACACCGCTCTTTCTCATGTTGCGCAATACGTTGGTATACACGAATGTTCATCCAAGCATCGGCAATCAGTTTTAAACTGTCTCCTTCAGCATAATCTAGACCTGTGCCCTGATACTTATCAGCATACGTTCCAAGATACGTTCCCACGTACAAATTAAGAGTACCAGGTTTAAGCCAAAAGCCCAAATACCTGTTTTGGTTTTTTTTTTCAAATCCCAAAAAATAAACCATTAAAAGTCAACGAGAATAAAAAATAAAGGAATATTTTTTTAACTCTCAGGGGGAAGGATTTTTTGGGAACCCGTGGGGGGAAATGCGTGTAAACAAACATGCAATTAAAAAATTCACAATAATTCGCAATAATTCGAAAAAAACTGGTAAAGCCAAGTTGTAGAGCTCGTCAAACTACGTCGATCTGACTATTCAGAAATTGATTTGGGCCACCAGGGCCCCCTAGAGAGCTGTTTTAAATCTCCAACCTACGCAAAAAACACCGTCAATCGAATTTTCTCGAAAAGTTGAGGGGGGTCCGGAATACCCTTTTTGCCCTACGGGGCCTCCATATACCCTAAATTGACGAAAAAACAAGTTGCGTGTTTATTTACACGCACTTCCCCCTAACATTCATCCTAGATATAATGTAAAAAACCAGCCTTGTCTTTCCATTTTGGAATTTATGATTTCCACCGGCTATTCGGAAAATATTGACCCAGCCATCAGATTTTTCACCGCTGTGTTTTATATCAAAACTAATTTCCCATTCACGTTCTAGCCATGGAATTTTTACCAGTTTTTTAGATTTTTTAAATTTCTCCTCTGGGGACTCTTCGCATTTGTTGAAAAGTTGACAATCTTGAAACTCTTCCTCGTCCCACTTTCCGCCGCAACCCGCATTGCCCGCACCGGAATCAACGCACGCTCTGGTACGGGATACACGGCCAATACCACATGAGACCGAACACGCCGACAGTTGGCTCCATTGGCCCCAAACGCTTTAAATTGGCTATCTACCTAACACAAAATGCTCCAATAATCACAAAATAAAAGTACGTCGACACATTCTGCTTTCTGTTCCTATGGGTTAAACAGCCAGATGAGTCGAAAACTGGCGACTCGGTACCAATTTTTCAGAAAGTTATCTTTTAGTCCCAAAATTTTGTTAACACGGAATTATAGTGGGTGATTGATTTTTGAACACGGATATTAACTCTCAGGGGGAAGGAGTTTTTGGGAACCCGTATGGAAAAAATGTGTGTATATAAACACGCACTTAAAAAAATCACCATAATTCGCAAAATTTCAACAAAAAAAATGGTAAAGCCAAGTTGTAAAGCTCGTCAAACTACGTCGATCTAAGTATTTAGAAATTAGATTTGGGCCACCAGGGCCACCTAGAGAGCTGTTTGAAATCTCCAACCTACGCAAAAAATACCGTCAATGTAATTTTTTCGAAAAGTTGAGGGGGTCAGCAATACCCGTTTTGCCTACGGGGCCTCCATATGCCTTAAATCGACGAAAAAACAAGTTGCGTGTCAATATACACGGACTTCCCCTGGGAGTTAAGAAAAGCCGCGTTTAAATGTTGGTGTTAGGTAAGGTTATTAATTAAAAATTATCCCTTATCATAAGTAAAGCTTTTCGGTGTAGACAGCCTAGCTTTGACAAACTTCCTCCATTTTGCATATTTCGGTTTGTCGAGGGGTGGGACCCGGGCATTTACCAGGGGTGGGAACACCCTCCTTAGCACAAATTCGCTCTCGATACACTGTGCCTGATTTGCAAGTGACCGAACATTCACTCCATCGGCCATATTCAGCCCAAACCGATTTTGGCTTAGTTACAGAGTATCTGAACATTTTTAACGTTGAAGGGCAGGATCGAGATGACCCAAAAATGTATAGTCGTGGATGCGAGAACGGGCACTACCGGAAAACGGAGAAACATGAAAACGGAGAAAATTTTCTACAGAAAAAAAAATTTTTTTTTTCAAAAACTCACACAAATGATTCAGTTTGATGCGTAGATTACATTGGTGAAATAAAAAAAGTCGAAAAAGGAGACACGTTTTGGCCTTAGAGAGCATTTTAGAGGCCATTTTTGGCAAAATTTTCTCCGTTTTCCCGTTTCTCCGGTTTCCTGTTTCTCCGTTATCCGGTAGTGCCCGAGAACGTTACAATTTCACTTGTCAAAAACTGGATATCTGTCGATTTTTGTTACTTTCTCGCATCAACTTGTGCGTTGTTAATGACACCACCTACCTGCTTAAAGTAACACCAAAATGAACAAAAAAACTGTTACTTTAAGCGAAAACTGTTACTTTAAGCAGGTAGGGCGTAAGTTAAATCGAAAAAAAGTTCAAATAGTGTTACTTTAAGCAAAACCAGGCTTTTTTCTGTTACTTTAAGCGGAATCAGGCTTTTGAATTGCGCAATATGAAAAACATTACGTAATGTTCAGTTTTTTTGTTACTTTAAGCAGAAATGAGGTCGCAAACATCACGTGATTAACTATTATTAATACAGGGAAGGGGTTATTACTTACAAGGTCAAATTCAAAAAACTAACTTTATATTAAATAAAGATTTTGCTTTTCATTTTGCACTTTTAATAAACTGATCTTGTAACTATTTTGAAAAATGGATAGTCCGAGGAAAATTGTATCGGCCAAAAATGGCTACGGTAGTTTTTTTTTTAGGTTGCACAAAAAAGCGTAATCGATTTTTGGGGGGTTAAAATTATCGGAATGAAAAAATTCAAAAAGTAAAAAATATCTTCATTTTATTTTACGTCCTCAGACAGCGCCCGAT
>SCLG01000010.1:935866-954037 GCA_004367875.1 Oikopleura albicans | reverse complement strand
GTCGTTTTACTGAAGTTTCTATATCTTAACTCAGAGACTATAAAAGAAGAAAAAATAAGAATTGGACAGGTCAATTTTTCGAAAAAAAACTGTTAGTACAGTTTTGTTCAGCTTGAAAAAATAAATTTTTAAATGTTTGCTCATTTTTACCCATGGTCACTGTGTTACGTGATAATTGGGGATAAAGACATGGTTTTGGGTCAAACGCGGCGCAGGATATCTAGGGGTTAAATCAATTTTTTCTTCGATTATAATGCTCAATACTGCCTTAAATGGTCATTTAAGTATAAATGATAATCGAAGAAAAAATTGAAAAAAAAAATGATTTAACCCCTAGATATCCTGCGCCGCGTTTGACCCAAAAACATGTCTTTATCCCCAATTATCACGTGACACAGTGACTTTGAGCAAAAATGGACAAAAATTTTAAAATTTATTTTTTCAAGCTGAACAAAACTGTACTAACAGTTTTTTTTCGAAAAATTGACCTGTCCAATTCTTATTTTTTCTTCTTTTATAGTCTCTGAGTTAAGATATAGAAACTTCAGTAAAACGACCTGGAACCGATTCCTAGCATGATATTTTTATCACGTTTAGGGGGGAGTAAGTAGTCTTTGCTGACCTTGAACCCATCAACACTTAGGAGCCACGGAGTTCGTTGAGGTTTGCCATAGCTACTTCCCAGACTGGTTAAAAATGTGCATGCTTGTAACCCGTATGGATCCGCCCCTAATCTCGTCATCGTCCAAAGCGACATTTGGGCATTTGGACCAGAAAATAAAGCGCCCCAGATAGCCCTCTGAGTTGTGTATGTTCGTTCTAAAGACCCTTCTATAAGATACTCTTCTTTCACGCAGCAATATTTTTCTATCGTGGGCTTAAGGCACACCATCGACTGTTTAATGAGTTACCAATAAATGTTAGTCAAAAAAACCGAAATGTGGATAGGTCTCTATTTGCTTCGTTTTCGAACAAAGTAACAACTTCCGTGTAAAATGGACAAATTATCGTTTCTTAAAAAATACGGCTCGATATTATATTTTTCGGATGCAAACTTCCGAAAAAATTGCAAAAATTTTCGCGAAAAAATTGCATGACAATTCCAGCTTTAACTACCTAGGTAGTCTGTCTACGAAAGTAACTTTTCTAGGAAGTAAAGTTCCTGGAACTTTGTTAACTTCTAGCAAGTTAAGTTACTGGTCTTTTTTATGTTAAGGGGCGATAAGTTCCGTAGACAGGCGCTGTAGCTCATTTACAGGTCTGTATTTTTTTTTCTACTTCGTCTAATATTGCTCAGTATTTTGCAAAGCACTATAGACGGGACCTGGCTACTGGTGTATGTTTAAACATTTGCATTTTATAAGGTCACCTGTTCGATTTGGTTTTTAATCAAAAACTCAAAAGTCTGTCCTGCAATGGTCGGACCCGGTTCTAGACCTAAATTCATTGGCAACGATTCCTGCGTACATTTATTTGCGACGTCACCGAGACATTTGTAACCAGCAGGCGGTACCATCTCCCAAATGGCCACCTGGCCGTAGGATGACTTTGAACCAGATGAGTTCCATATCTGCTTGAAGTCAGCCGGGGGCTTGAGTGCCCCTTCTTTAATCCCATGGAGCAAAATATGCGGGTGTTCCGGTGGGCCATAATTGTCGACAATTGGATGGGCGCTTACCATACTACCGACTGAACACCATGCTCGATTGTGATTCATGGCATTCCAAAGGGAACCTAAATCATATTTCATAATTAAATTAATACTCTACGTATCTGATTCGGCTCTGTTGGTCCCTATTAAGAATTTCTTCGACAAAACGGTCCCTTAATTATTTTAGGCCAAAAGGACCCATATTATTAAGAAGATATTGTGGCCAAATCATAGAAATCGAGAATTAAATAGAAAAATGTGGAAAAATAAATTTTCTGGAGCGAGCTCTAGAATTTTTTAAAGGTCCAAAAAATAAAACTTCCAAAAATTCTAGAGCTGGCCAAAGACATATTCAAATTTTTTATTTATCCACATTTTCTTAATAACTTTTCAAGTTTTTCAATTTGGCAAAATTGGTTTTTAATTTAATGGGTTTTACAGGCCTAAAATGACTAGAGGTCTTTTTTGGCAGAAAAAAATTCTTTTTTTACCAACAGAGCCGATCCAGATACAGATCGTTACGGAAAATTGACCTTTTTTTGCTACTTAAATCCATCCGTTACAGGCCGCGTGTGAGGGCTCAAGAACCTGGGGCCAATAACAACCGTTTCCGGAGAGCGCGTCCAATACTCGCGCGCCTATTGGATAATTTTTTTCGTCTTTCATACTACTCAGAGCTAGTTTCCTACTTAGAGCCAATCACGGGAAACGACATACAACGCCCTGTAACGGATGGTTTTTAGAAGCAAAAAAAAAAAGTTTAATTTTCCGTAACGATCTGTACAATATTATACAAACCGTCCCAGTCGGAATTTGTATTTTGATCATCGTAGACCTTCTCGTGTTCATGAATAATTTTATAAAGAATCTCGAGTTGTGGCGGAGTCGTATCTTTGCAAGCACAAAATCCGGTCTTTGTACCATCAATTTTAGGGTTGAAAAACATAGAATATTAATTTCAATTCATATCAAAAAGTTGAGAAAGTTTGAAAAACAAATCGAAACATTATTTTTCAGTAGTTTTCATTTTACGGATTTGGCCGGATTAACCTTAAGTGCGTGGGCGGGTAAGGGGGACCATGAGAAAAAAGTGGCCGGATAAACGCAAAAGCGGGCAAAGTAGCAGGATAATGGGGGCGGGACAAACCTCAGGCGGTGTATACTATGATATATAATGAATTTCAATTTATATAAAAAATTTGAGAAAGTTTGAAAAACGAATCGAAAAATTATTTTTTCAACAGTTTCCATTTCACGCGAATAAACCTACAATTGATTAGGGTAAAGTTAAGCTAGATCAAGTTTAACACAATTTGAATATAAACTTTCGAAAACTACTAAATAACTAATACAGGGTGAGGTGATATAGATGCTAAGCCGTTTTTGGTGACATGTATTCGCTCAGCGCACTCGCGAACCAAAAACGGCTTAGCATTTATATTACCTCACCCTGTATTTGGCCTCAGTTCTTGACAAATTTATGTTTGTTCAATCAGTTTCTAAACCCCAATCAAGTGATGTATAACACCATGGCGATGTCTTGCTATTTTTTGTGTTTCGACAAAAGTTGTGAGCTTCATGTGGAAAGTACGGATTGTCTTCATTATCTATTTTTACTTTTTCCCATGGAACACAGTCAAGGTTATCGATCGTCTTGTTCTGAGTACCCAAATACTTATCTCGTTTATCGACATAAATTCGCCCGTTGTCTTCTTTGCATTCCTCATCATTCACATATTCAACTTAATAAACCCAAAATTATATCCACTCTAAGTTTCAGAAAGCTGAATGTGGCAATTTTTTTCTGTAGATTTGGGTAAAATAACGTGATTCTCGATTTCTCAAAGTTTTTATTCTAATAGATTAAAAACTAGAAACGCGAGTAGCGCGTTATTATATCTCATACAGTACCGTCCTGATTTTAAAACGAAAAAAAAAAAATTTTAGCCGATATGTATATTTCTCCTTAAGTGCGGCACTTAAGAGGGGGATGACTGTAATACAAAAATATTTCGGAAGAGAAGGAAATCGGAGATCAGAGAAGGAAATCGCCTTTCGGTGATTGGCCGACCGCGCTCAAAAAAGAGCAATGACAGGCCACATAGGCCTCAGACGCGCTAAAAGCAACGTTACCAAAAAGTGGTACTAAGTAACATTATTTCTTTTTTTTCGCGTTTGAAAATCACTGCCGGCCTTAGTTATCCCTATTATTATTGATTATTAATATATTATTTAATTGCTAATTCAAATGTTTTTTGCCGATCGTTCAAAAGTTTCATGAGAACAAAAAAACCCGAACAAAAAAAGAACCCGAACAAAAAAAATTATTGAATTCAGATCGTTAAAAATTTATTTCCAAATACTCCGCATGTGGCATTTTTAATGTTTTTTTGCGACTAAATAAAGTAACAATATTTTCAAAAATAAATATCAAATTATAGAAAATTTAGTAAGATCGATTAATGCTGAATTTGAAGAGCAATTAGCGAAATAAAAAAAGAGGCGGCCTTGGAAAAGGTAAGACGTGTGTTTGAATATTTTTCAATACGCGAACATTTGATTTGGTTCACCTCTAACCAATCACGTCAATGTAACCTCTTCAAAAGCCGCCTTTTTTTTATTGCGCTAATTGCTCCTCAAATTCAGCATTAATCCATCTTATTATAAATAGTATTATAATTTAGCTTATAAATTATTTCCGTTTTTAATAATTTCAAGTAAAACTCGACTTACCCGTATACAAGGGATCTTCTTCTTCCGGTGGTGTGTAAATTTCGTCAGCATATTCCAGCGGCATTGCTTTGACGGGATGTTCACTACATTTGAAGCCGCTTATGTGCTGTGTTTTACCCTTTTCAAAAGTGTCGCCCATTACACCTCCGGCGCTTCGTTTAGGTTGTTCAAATCGACATTTTCTATAACCCTATACAGTCCTTACTCCCATTACGGGCGCGCCCATTAGAGCCGCTTATCCCATTACGGCCGCTTTTTCTGTCAAAAAAGTGATTATCCCATTACGGCCACTGGTTTATACGGTCGTCTTTAAAATAAATTAACCTTATTAGGGGCTAATCCCATTACGGCCGCTTTTTTCGAAAACCGAAAACGGCCGTAATGGAAGTAAGGACTGTATTATATAGGCTATAATAATATATTTATATTATATACGCTATATAATATAGAGCAGTCGGCTATAACCCGCAAGTGGTCGGACAAACCTTAAGTTAACTGTTGCGCGTCCGGATGCGCCTATTGGCGCACTTTTTCAGTTTTTTTCTTAATCATTTCAACGGTTTGAGGTATTCGGACGCGCCACGGGGTAGTTAATCCGGACGCGCAGCAGTTAAGTACGTGGGCGGACTAAAGGGGAAAATGAGAAAAAAAAGTGGCCGGATAAACGCACGAGCGGGCAAAGTAGCAGAATAACGGGGGCGAGACAAACCATCAGGTGGTGTATATAAAAAAACTAAGCCAAAAACTATTGAAGGTCGATTTAAACAGCCTAGCTTCGTTCTTGTATTTCGGTCTTCATCCAGCACTTATTGTCAGACGGATTGAAAACGAACAATTTGCACTCGTCCTTGTCAGTACACATTTGGGCGCATATTTGTAGGTTGTCGACCACCGGTCCATATGGCGTGCTTATGTCTGGTCCACTCATCACCACATTGTTAAAAATAACAATGCTGCCCAAGGGACATTCTATAAAAATTTTGTCAGGAAAATGTGCGGGGAATGTTGTGAGAAACACGATACACCAGGTGTGTCGTTAAGTTACAAAACCAAATCAAAAAAAAAGTGTGACATAACGGAAAATTGTAACATAACGGAAAATTGTAACATAACGGCGTATTGCGTAGGCAAAAACGCCAGAAATTGTTTTGCTTAAAAAGTTTAACATAATGGGACGAACGGAAAAAATTGTAACATAACGGGGTCAAACATAACGGTGCACTTGGTGTATTTTTAAAAAGTGTTTAAAAGTGGGCGCCGTTTGATAAATGTTATCTCCATTTCGACAGAGATTTGACCAAAAGGACTTAAGCTTATAACCACTAAAACGGGAGCTAACAATTTTAATGACAGAAAATACCATACAGGTAGATTATGGTTAAGAGTACTTATGTGTTCCCTACTTTTTCAGACGATTTAAAATATTATTTTTAGTTTTCTAAAAGGTCAAATTGTGTTCCACAAGTTTCAAACATAATAATACCTGTTACTTGGTTGACATCTAGGGGCAAATCTTCCGAATATGAAACATGATATTCGGAAACAGATACTCCGGTATAAATGCCTTCTACGCGTTCTTTACTTTCAGATCCGTCAACATACTTTTTCGTAACTGTCGCAGTGAATGGAATCTCAGCTCTGTATTTTGTGGCTAAAATGCGGGTTTTTCAGCCGAAAAATAACAGGCCCTTTTTCTCAAATCAAAATGCGTTAACTTCAAACTTGATTTTTTTTTGTCAAGTAATTTCGCCATGAGAACAAAGAAATTCTAGAGCGAAAATAATTGGACGTAAACCGCGTCAAATTTTAATCCGACAAATGAAAACATTCCTAAAATTGTTAGCATAAAGTCTTTAAATCATCAATTCGGTCTCCAATTAATTGAAATAACATTTTCAAGTTTTACCAACGAACGAATTCTCATCGAAAAAAAAATATTATTTTGTTACTCGCTGTGATTGGGCAAATTCTCACACAATGAAAAAAAAATTATTAAGTGCATTTTAATTAATTTTTGCTTACAAAAAAATGATTTGTCGCTGTTCGAGCACGCTGATTGGCCGGACAGATTCAACAGCCACTTTTTTTCAGGAGCTCATCACTTTTTTTCATTGTGTAGGCGCTTGACCCGCTTTGATAGTATAAATCTGTTATATAGTTGCATTATTCGAATCTGGTCCAAATTTGGACTAAGTGTCGACTGAGAGTTAATGATGATATGTTTCACGATTTTTACCGCAAAAATGTGTAAAATATGGGCGCAGTCGGAGATAAACCCTTGCCTTGAACGTAAGCAGCAATTCTTGTCATAGGGGGGACTCGGACCCACGGTTGAAGACTATCAGATTCGTTGATTTCTTCGACTTTTCCTTGGGTATACGCAAACGTGGCCATTGCACCGACCGTAACTTTTGTTTTCGAAATCAAAGGAATTTCAAACACACCAACTACCGACATTCCGGTAGATACAGATCCTGAATGTGAAATTGTAGTTGACTCTTTGTATGCGTAGGTTGTGCGACGCTCAAATTCTTGAATAACCGGGGAGCGATTTTCCATGAAAATAGGCATCAATTTGACCGGTTCGCTGGTTTGGTTTTAATTCTATCGCACAATTTTTATACATTTCAACGCTAATAAAAAAAAAAAACGAAAATATGCAACCTCGAATTTTCCCAAAAAAATTGTTCTGACCTATTTTGAAAGTAAATTGCAATTTAGCGCGAGTCTTTTCGCGTACGGCGCGCACTCTAACTGGAAGTTTGGCACAATTACCGATTTTTAGGGTTATCTGAGACCATTCACGAATCTGAATTTATTTTTTCGACATGACCGAGAACTATTCGGTATTTCATTTTTTTTTCAAAAAACACTTAAAGTTACCGGGTTTAGCTCGTACATAGTACTCGGCGTTTTACATGAATTTCCGCCATCTTTTCTCTGATCCCCAGCATTTTCTAGATGGCGATATTCGATGTTTTGACCTTCGGAAAAACCTTGAGTTTGGCTATCTTGAAAGTACTAAAGAATAAACGGCGCAAATTCATGTAAAACGCTGAGTAGAGTGAGTCAGGTCAGACCATCGAAAACGACCTGACTCACCCTAGTACAAAGAGAATTCAGAGAGGTATCACACGACTGGTCCTCGGTCCCCATTGGTACCAAACGGTGACTGGTACACTAAAGCGACTGGTACCCCGATTCCACTCGAATTTGTTACCAGTCGAGTTTTGTACCAATGGAGACCGAGGATCAGTCTTGTGATACCCATTCAGAGTCAACTATTTATATTGTTTGTTAATTAAAACGACCTTTGGACTTGATTTCTTGTGAGCTCGAACACTACATCGTTCATAAAAACTTCATCGACCACTTTTTCCGAATTATATGCCGAAATCGATTTCCGCAAAAACCATGGTGCCGCTGTCACTGTACCAACTTGTCCACTAGTAAACGCATGAATGCCTCTCACCGACTTAGTAAGTGTTCAAATTAGTAGATATTAGTACAAATCATTTTCGATTAAAAACGTAAATACACCACCTAACCAGTTATATTAAAAACTGTTTTGTTGAAAAAAAGTGTTAATATACACCACCTAACACGTTATGTTAACACCATTAAACGTCCAAAACTGTTAACATAATGTAACTTTGTTGACATAATGTGGTAGGGCGTAGGCGGAAAAGTTGGGGAATTATTTTTTTTTTTTGGTAACATAATGTAATATAGGGTCTTTTTGTTAACATAATGTAACTTAAGGGTTTGTTGTTAACAAAATGTAATTTAGGGTTGTTTTTTCCAGATTTAGGAATTGCGCAATTCAATTTTTATCGCATTTTCTTTATTTTGTCAAATTGAGCGTTACAAAAATCGGGATAAATGAAATGAGTCAAACCAAAAAACGCCAATACCATTTCAGTTATGAACTTAAGAGAGAAATTATATCTAATGAAACGACTAGCCTTTCAGGTCGCCAGATTTATATCGTTGTTAACATAACGTGTTAGGGCGTGACCGGCAACCGAGGTTCATCAAATTTAAAAAATGCTCACATAGAACGTGACTGAAAACTGTTAACATAATGTAACTTTGTTAACATAACGTGTTAGGGCGTGGGCGTAAACCGAGGTTCATTAAATCCAAAAAAGTGTTAACATAATGTAACTTTGTTAACATAACGTGTGTTAACATAACGTATTAGGTGGTGTAATTGAATTTTGTTAAGGTAATTGGGTAGGGCACTTGATAATATAATTGGAAACGTATCGCTCCAGAAATTCCTAATATAACCAGTTTTGTTAAGATAATTGGCGTTAAGATAACTGGTTAGGGGTGTAGATAAGGGTAGACAAAATTTTCACATAGGACTGTCCGTCAATGAAAAATAATAGCGCAGCGTGTGGGCAAAAACGCGATCGGGTCAACTCGGGTGTATTTGAGTTTCTCGAGAAAATCCGGTGTATTTTGAAAAAAAATGTCAAATACACCTGAGTTTCTCGAGAAACTCAAATACACCCTAACCCTAACCCTAATACACCCCTTCTCGGCAAAATCGGAACTGAAAATTTTCAACACTAGCCTGATGCTCGTGGAGATCGTTGTTGGCATTTGGACTACTAGGGTATAAAGCGCGGGCTTCTTTGATTTCCATATGAGTCGCGGCATTTCCGTCTTGAAACGCCGTTTTCCAGACTTCGTGATAATTTGCGTGGGCGCCGAAAATTGCATACTCAGCCTTGATACACCAAATGTCACCATATTCTGGTTGTTCGCCAGCTGTGCCAATCATACCTAGTGCTACATATCCGCCTGGACAGTAGAGTTTCCAGATCGATAAGCGTTTACTTGCTTGGGTACCCTGTAAATGTTTTTTTTCATTCTATTATTTTACCTTTCTGTATAAGGCTTTAAACTATGGTCTTCCAGCGAACGGAAACGGGGAGTTTTCGTTATCAAATATACCGCGTGTGGTGCTCAGACTGTCGGGCTTCGAGAAACCGTCCTAAGATTTATAACGCTATTTTGAAATCATGTTAATAACGAGTCGTACTAAGCTCAAACACACGGTAGACTAGCAAAAAGATAACTTAGAGAAAAAAAAGCCATGACCACCAATTTTTTTCCGAAAAAAAGTATTTTGGCAATTCGACGTAAAATTAAAAAGTGGATTGTAGTGGGCTAATCCAGTTTTGGCTCAAGTTCACCCTGTCACGTGATAAAAAATCAATTAAGGCACCTTTAGCGTGACCAAAAGAATGGCCCATTTGGAAGCCTTTAATGAAATTTATCACGTGACACGGTGAACTTGAGCCAAAACTGGATTAGCCTACTACAATCCACTTTTCACTTTTACGTCGAATGGCCAAAACACTTTTTTTCGAAAAACATTAGTGCTTATGGCTTTTTCCTCTTATAAACAGTTCCCGTGACTAAAAATGACTAGTGATATAAAAACGTCCCTTATCGTGCCACACTTTTGAATAGCTTTCTGGTACTTTGAAGATTGGTATTTCATCATTGTCGACCCTTGGTTTGAGTACGTACCCAACTTTGGGCTGGTCCATTCGTTTCTGTGCAACGTCGGTAACTCGGAAATATCCTTTTTTAACTCTTGGCCGCCACCATGACATGGACGCATCTTCGCCATAATCACGAGCTTCGTAATCCGCCTTCCAAATATTGTCAAATTGTTGAACTTCATAAATGTCGATCATAATATCCTGTCGCAAGGTTATTTTTATATTGGCAACACGGTACTTCGAAGAAAGCGTTTCTTAGGGAAATTCTGCGGCGAACGTTTTCAGTAAAAAACACCGTTACCGGACAAACTTCAAAATGACGTTTTATCCGATAATAAAACATTTTTAGAGTAGCCCTATAATATCTTGCCATATTCCGAATATGATATTCGGCTTGTACTAGTATACGGCTTATACTAGTATTTTTCAAATAAATTAGATTTTTCAAGAAATGTAAATCAGGCGAAAAATGTGCCTAAGGGGGTTAAAATAATGGTACAAGTTTTTAGCTGAAAAATGGTCCAAATTGAAAAAAAAAGTACTTTTTTTAGTACTTTTTCAAAAAAAATTTTTTGAAGATGTGATTAGTTTTTCGAGCTCTATCGATCTGCAAAATTAGGTTTTTGATTTGGGGAGGTCGAAAAAAAGTTGTTCTTTGATTATGAGAACCACCAATAGTTTTGTTCGTTCATGAATTTTTTTCTTTCAATATATTCACAATTTCAATATATTTATTTGCCATATAATTATCCATCACTAGAAAAACCTTGACCTTTGCGCGGCTTGGTGGTATTAAATGGGCTCTGCTAACTTTGACTCCGTCGCCCTTAAGCATATAGGCTTGTCGGTTCGGTTTGGTCCATCGTCCCGCACCTTGGATGAAAAATGCACCTGATTTTATACCAAGCGAGTCTCCCGTATTCCTGTTTATTTGCCAGACCGAGTACTCTTGATCGGCCTCTTTTGCTGTGAACGTCTCCGACCAGAAACCGGCCTTATCATTGTAAGTAAACCAATGGTCAGCTTGAAATGAGTTGCAAATAGTATGTTTTGGAGAAAATAAAATTTTGTCCCCATACCAGCTTTGCATTAGTCAGAAAAATAATGAGCGGTGATAGGCTGTCCAAACATTTAATGAGCTGTGCCCGACTGGCCTTTTGGAGCTTGACATTTAAATGAGCTGTTCTCGACTGGCTTTCCAAGGTCCCAAATTTTAAGGAACGCCCCTCGGCTGCCTAGTTCACGAACTGTTGCTCTCAATACGAGCCTTGCGCAACATGGCGAAATTCTCCAGGAGAAGGCATGAACAGTTATGCGCATCTGGGGTAGCTAGCTACCCAAGTAACTTGGGCCAAGTTGCTTTAGCGGGCCAAAAGATGAACGGATTTTTTTATTATCATTTTATTTCGAAGCCCTGTTCTTCTTATCTTACTGGGGTGATTTTTAACCTTAACCCTCGTCCTCCACGGACCCAAACGTGAAAACACTTTTCTAAAAAAAAATTTCTCCCATATAAAAACGTAAAATTTTTTTTTATTTTAAATCCGTTATCCGATTTTTATTATCACAAGCCGTTTTCTTTTTATTTAGAAATAAAGTGAAAATGGGTAGCTAGCTGCCCAATATGCGCATGACTGTTATTATGTCCGCTTCTAGAAAAAGTACCCCAAAAATTAAAATAAAACGATTTAAAGATTTCTTTAACTTAACCCAAGTTGTTTTGATAGATTTCGGAGAAAAAGCTGTTTCATGTTTTCTTTTCAAATCCGCTGTCGCAGAGTTTAACTCCTGGGCGTTAACATGGGAATGATAAGCTGAACACATGTTCAGTTTATTATAATTTCACGCAAAATTCTATTTGTAACTCTGCCTTCTATGACAAGGTCCTCTCTGACACAGCAATATCTTTCTAGAGGCGGTTTGGGGCAATTTGTGGCGCCTGGGCATTTGTGCATCACATCACCAAGACACTTGTATCCCGCTGGGGCGACCATTTCGAAGCCGGCAACGTGATATGGGGCTCCACTACCATAATCTGTCCAAACCTGTTTGAAAGCAGTTGGATGTTTTAGAGCGCCTTTTTTAGCCGCGTATAACAAAAGATGCCCATACTCTGGTGGAGCGTATGTAATACTTCGAATAGGGTACGAACAACGCTCAATTATACGCCCAATTATCGTCCTGATTTAGAATAGGGTGTCCCTATTTTAGCCCAAACCGCGGACACCCTAATTTAGAAACGCGAAAAAATTTTATTAGCGGAAATGCATTTTTTTCCTTAATTGCGGCATTTGAGAGGGTGGGGTATGTACATTATTATACAAAAATATTAAAAAAAAAAAGGAAATCGCCTTTCGGTGATTGGCCGAGCGCGCCCAAAAAAGACAAATGACAGGCCTCATAGGCCTCAGACGCGCTGTCAAAAAACGTTACCAAAAAGTGGTAACATTATTTTTTTTTTCGCGTTTGAAAATCACTGCGATATAACAATACGGTATCGCGCTCCTTCCCAAAACACTTTTTTTGAGAAAAAAGACTTATTCTAAAAAGTTTTCGTTGCAAAACGCTGTTTGATAGAACATACCAGGGGTCAATCAAAATTTCAACAAACACCTAAAAGGATTGTGATAAAGTACTTAATTCCTCCTACGAGTTAACCTCTAATCAATCATACAAAGGTATAATAGATTCATATTTTTTTTGTTTCGAACCCAACTAGTCGGGTATTTTGTCATAACTGATCCAACCGAGCATACTTCACTTTGATAAAATCGTGGTTCCCAATATGACACATCCCAAGAAGCACCGGTGCCGGCATCATCCCAAATTTTCTGATGGCCCCGAGAGAGCATGAAGAGGATTTCAAGGTCATCAGGTAGGTCACTTTTGCAGTCGCATTTTTTAGATTCGCCGTCCCGAGTTGTGTAGCAAAAGGGGATGTCGTCGTGCAACATATCGCCTTTATTACTTAGCCACAGGTTTCAAGTTTTTGCATTTTGTATTTTTTATAGCAAAGTAATTCAAAGGATATGCCGTTAACCGGCCCTTGCATAGTCGTTAAATAATGATATCTGTGATAAATGTTGACCCAAAAGTGGCCAGTTAAAGGCGCATCCTGTGCATATTTAGCTTATAATACACCAGGTGCGCCGTTATGTTACAATTTCTACAAAAAAAACACGTATTGCGCAATATTTTCCAGTTACGTAATAACTATTTTCCGTTTATTTTACAATTTTGTTTCCCCGTAGAATCCGTTATGTTATAATTTATAAATTTTTGGGCGTTTTATAGCGAAATCGCCCACGCACTGCGCCGTTATATTTCAATTTTCCGTTATGTTACACTTTTTTCGATGGTTTTGTAACATAACGGCGCACTTGATGTACTCTTAATGTACTCTTAATGTACTCTTGATGTACTCTTGGAGACACTGGATAGTCACGTGTGAAGCATATTAACCCTCATGGGAAACGTAAAATAACAACCCGTTGGATGAATAGTGACAGACTACACCCCTGTAGTCTGACGGTCAGACTCTGACCCCTATTTGAGTTTTTTAATAATCGTCAAACAAAAGTCGATTTGTCAATCGGCCCTTATTTGGTATATTCTGTTACAGAATTTCTGTATAGTAAAAAATGTACACTTGAAACCATGGCTTCGACAGTAATTATGCCTGGCTTCCTCGAATGCCAGAGGGCGGTAGTTTCCGGATCCTTGGGCTTTAAGAAATGGAGCAACCTCGTACCAGTTCAGACAGGGCGTACCATCGTTTGCCCTTGACTGTGTTCCAGCATACCCAATTCCTTCCGGTAAATGGATAACATTCATAGCTTCTCCAGTTATACTTGTATACCTTTGCGATCGACAAGTGTCATCGTTTATAGGTACATCTAAAATGGTATTTTTTTCAATATTATTAAAAAAAATCTTTATAACAAGAAACCTTCACCCAAAAAATCTAAAAAGGGCATGATTGCTATGGAAAAAAACTGATTTGACTCTAGTGTACAAAAAAACTGACTTGACCTTATAAAGGTCACAAGTTGATTACCAGATCCCCTATCGCCTCAGGATTATCTTACCTGATTATTCCAAAACGTTTAAACAATCGAGATATTAACTCTTAGGGCGAAGGAGTTTTTGGGAACCCGTAGGGGGAAATGTGTGTATATAAACACGCACTTAAAAATTCACAATAATTCGCAATATTAGGGCCCCCTAGAGAGCTGTTTGAAATCTCCAACCTACGCAAAAAAAAAATACCGTCAACGTATTTTTTTCGAAAAGTTGAGAGGAGGGTCAGCAATACCCGTTGTGCCCTACGGGGCCTCCATATGCCTTAAATCGACAAAAAAAACAAGTTGTGTGTCTATATACACGCACTTCCCCCTGGGAGTTAAGGATAATATGGCAAAAAACGTAGTTTTTCAAGGTTAAAAATGTTTTATAAAATCACCAAATTTGATTTTCCGTAAAAGTACCATTTATTTGTCAAAAAATATCATATAAGAGCCCTCTTGGGGTAGAATATTTTACTCACATTCGTAAAATCCATCTGCTTCAAATGTTGGTGTAGTAGTTTCTTCGGTGATGTTACATCTATGTCCGGACCATGCTCCGATATGCTCACTTCCTGTAAGGGTTTCCGTCCAGCCACTCTTTAAATAACACGCGTTTCCTTGATCGGTACGCCAAGAGAACACGTCACACTCGTCGTGATCCGAACACTTACGTGGTTTTTCACAATGAAGGAAGGAAAATAACTCCAAAGCGTTCCAAGTGGCATATAATCCGTGTAAAACTGGATTTTCTACAACAAAATTGGTTCTGTTTCACGTTTTATGAGAAAAAACATTTTTGGCCATTCGACGAAACATTAAAAAGTGGATTTTAGTGAGCTAATCCAGTTTTGGCTCAAGTTCACCCTGTCACGTGATAAATTTGATTTAAGGCCTCGACATGGGCCAATATAATATTTCTTTAACAATTTTGTCGGCTCTATATTTTTAGAAAAACCACCTTAGCGGCGCATTCTTCGATAGTGTCGGTTGGCTGGCCATTTACAGTCGAGGTAACGGCCTTATCCATTACAACATTCATATCTTGCCAATAAACCATTTCATTTCCGCTGCAAAATCGTGCAGCATTTTCCATTGCGATGTTATCTTTACAAGGGGGTGCTCCACATTCTGTAAACTTGTCTTGCTTACAGCAGGTACTATCGTCGCTAATATGGCCACCTCCACAATCATTATTCTCCCGATCGAAGCGGCAACAGTAGCTCCCTCTATTGAATACAAACGGGTAGTCGGAAGGACATTCCGCGTCAAAATCAATAGCCTCGCTTTCATTATGGTTCACTAAATTACATAAAATGCTCTTTAAAAATCCATAAAGTTAAATATTGTAATAATGAAGTCTGAAAAATTTATTTATTACTCCGATTGAAAATAACGCTTATTGAACTTTTCCGTCGCGAGGCCTCATTGGCCGCCTAAAAAGTGATTCGCCCAATCAAAGGCAACGCTGTTTATCACGTGCATCTTTATGGCGGCCAGGCTTCAAAACTCGATTTTTTTTTATTCGGAATTTCGGATACTATTTTTTTTATAATGTGGATCATCTAACAGTCATGCACATATTGGGTAGCTAGCTACCCATTTTCACTTTAATTTGAAATAAAAAGAGAACGGCTTGTGATAAAAAAAACGGACAACGGATTTGAAATCAAAATTTTTTTACGTTTGTACGTGTATATTTACGTATATACTATATAGGAGAAAAAAATTTTTTTTAGAAAATTGTTTTTACGTTTGAGTCCGTGGAGGACGAGGGTTAAGGTTGAAAATCTCCCCAGTAAGAGAAGAAGAACAGGGCTTCAAAATAAAATAATAATCATTAAAATCCGTACATTGTTTGGCGCGCTAGAGCAAATTGGGTAGCTAGCTACCCCAGATGCACATGACTGTTATAGTAAACTCGATGCGCATGACTGTTAAAACAGCCTTATACATAGTACATATTGTATGTATATTACTATTTTAGTAAAAAACGCACATCTAAATAGCACACATCTAGAAACCCAGGACTGTAATTTAAACTTATTATCTGGCCATAGATTATGACAAATTCGTAGTCTATCGCTATTTCTAAGGAATTGAACAAAATAGGGGGAAATATGTTTTTGGGACCCAAAATAAAAAAATTCTATATTTTGAAATTATTATACAGCACCTAACTAGTTATCTTAACAACTGTGTTGCCCAAAATGTTAAGATAACTGAATTTTGTTAAGATTATTTGGTAGCGCGTTTGGTAAGATAATTGTAAATTTTGATACGTTTCGGGTCAAAAAGTGTTATGATAACCAAATATTGTTCAGATAACTGGGTAGGGAGTTATAATATGAACAACTGAATCAGTACCATTTTATTTGGATTTTGTGAACCTTAGCCATAATTGATGCCTATTTCAGTAACAGCAACGCCTCTGAAAACTCCCTTTGTTTTCATATATTCCCACGTTCCATCTCTGTATTGCTTGAGTAGTGTTGCCGAGTAGGGTATGTCCACGTCCCACTTCTTTGCCGTTATGTACATATACATTTTCGTTTTTGGTGGCACTTTGATTTTCGTGTGAATACTGATATGTGGTACCAACGAATTAGAGAAAAAAAAAGCCATAACCATCAAAAATCTGAGAGACCCCTGCCGAGATATGCACATGAACTTTCGTGTGAGCAAAAAATAATGTAAAAAAACTTATTAAAGGCCCTTAAACTGTGGCCACAAAATGGCCCATTTCGAGGCCTTAAATCAAATTTATCACGTGACAGTGTGAACTTGGGCCAAAACTGGATTAACGCACTACAATCCACTTTTCAATTTTCCGTCGAATGGCCAAAACAGTTTTTTTTCGAAAAATTGGTGGTTATGGCTTATTATTTTTTTTCTCTCACTTCAAAAACACCGGAAGTTAACGCTTAAAGTTAACAAAATGCCCGGAAGTTTATAAAAATCCCGTCAAATTTTTCCAGTTTAGGTTGACGAACTGTCCCCTGAAGTTAACAAAATTCCAAGATCTTAACAAAATTCATGGAAGTTCACTTTGTTTTATTAAGTTTGGTTAACTCCCATTCGTTAAAATTTTAACGAAATTTGAATGATGCAACTTTAATAACTACTTTAATATTCTCTATTTTTGTGAAATGAAGCTTTGGCACCAAACCTGTCGTTAATAGTATTTTCCTTTGAACCTCCATCTTTGTATTGAGTTGTTATATCAGTTGTTACTGTAACTCCAACTTTTGCAAATTCTGGAATCGAGAGATCCCACTCGAGCTTCTTCGTCCATACTACTTTCACATCGTACAACCAACTAAATTTTGTTTTTAATTTTCCATCGCTTCAACCCCCATCGAACTAACCGTTCACTTTTCCAAAAATTTGGGTCGACGGTTAACTACGCGCCTTGTGTACAATACAAAAAAATCGAAAAGTTCATCAAAAATACATAGAAATTCTATTTTTTTTTCTTCTGCGCCTAATTGCGACCTATTTCGACTTGAGCGTAGATGGAAAACATGGTCTAGAAAAAAACCGTTCTTTTGCGTAGGTTGGACATTTCAAACAGCTCTCCAGGGGGCCCTGATGGTCCAAATAGTCAGATCTTAATAGTCAGATCGACGTATTTTGACCAGTTCTACAACTTGGTTTTACCAGTTTTTTCTTCGAAAAATTTTCAATTTGCCCACATCTACCATATCTACCAGTCAAGGATTTTTTTTTAATTTTTTTCGCGATTTTTTTTTATTATCGACATAATATGACCGTTTAGATATTAACAGTTTATGGTCAAGTCCGTGTTAAACTTACGTCTGTGTCTCCGTAGATGTAAATGTTGGCCATCGGTCAAAATGTTGCATAATGCTCGAGTGGTTTTCGACATAAACTGGCATCATTTTTTCTGGTGCCGTTTGTTTCCGTTCCTTTCGCAAATCATACTGTATATTTGACATAACCATTCTTTCCACTTCTCTTTCCTGAATATAATGGACCGATGACCTTTTCAGCATCCAAGGGTCATGTCCCGGTTTTCGAAACACGTTCTCGGATCCACACGTAGGGTTATCAAACTTCATATCCTCGTTTTAAGGACCAATTGTATTTTGAGAACTTCTCGGTACTGATTTTTTGTCAAAACTTTAGTTAATAATTTAACTCCCAGGGGGAAGTGCGTGTAAATAGACACGCAAAGTGT
>SCLG01000010.1:902036-912419 GCA_004367875.1 Oikopleura albicans | reverse complement strand
GGTGGTGTACGTTATTCTGATTTTTGCGTTATACATGTATACTTTATTTTATCAATTTGTAAATTGAATGTAAGTTTGATAAAACTCAAATAAATTGGTTCCGTAAGCGGCTCTAAAACTCCTACAAAGTGTCCATGAGTAAGAATGCTAAAATCAGCGACCCTTATTTGGAGCAATAATATTTTCTCAAAAAAAGCGACCCTAATTTGGCGCGACCGACCCTTATTGGGCGAAGGGGCCCTTATTTGGCTATCCCAATGTACATTATATTTTTTTACAAAAAATTCTGATCAAAAAGACGGTTGACGCTGGCTAAGAACACAGCTTAGAACAGCTCCCCTACATTTTAATTAGATAGTATTTTTATGCAGCATATATTGTACAGAAAAAAATCGGTCCCCGTGTAAATTTCAGTGTTTTTTTCAACTCAAATGTTTTAAGATTACTTACCGACACATGAGATAGGTGCAAAACATCCATATCGCCCATCGTATTCTTCTATTCCCGAACATTCACATTCATATTCAGTTTCTCCAACAAGGACACATTTTGAGCTGCCTTTACACGGATTGTCCGCACATGCATCGGGCGTGTAACAAACGCCGTGTAGATCTCGCTCTTGGCCTTCTGGACACATATCTAGAATTGAATTAAATGATTTTTGTTGGTTATAAACACTATCCAAAAAACTATCCAAAATACTAGGGTAATATAGTGATCGCACCATATGTAGAACCGCTTCGCGGCCCGTTTGTAACCCAATATAGTACTCGTACCCTATATTATATAGGGGCTATATTATAGGCTATATAGCTCCGCTTCGCGGGCACATTTGTAACCCAGTACTCTATACAGACCCGCTTTGCGGACCGATTCGGTAACCCAATACAGTCCCTGATGCCTTGAGTGTCGCTGTCTTGAGTGGCGATGATGCCTTGAGTGCCGCTTTTTCTGGGATTCGAGAAAAAACATCGCACTGATTGCAATGAAAAATGGGGTTTTTGAGGAAAAAAAATGTGACACTTCCTTGAGTGCCGGGACACTGCCTTGAGTGCCGCTGTTTTGGGAAAATCAAAAGCGGCACTCAAAGCATCACGGACTGTATATAACGAATATTTTAGGATAAATGGGTAGGCCGTTTAGAAAGATAATTAAAAATCACGATACGTTACGGTCAAAAAGTTGTTAAGATAAGCCAAGTTTGTTATGATTGCTAGTGCTGAGAGAACTGGTAAGGGCGGGTTAATATGAATTTGACGCAAGTTATTACCTTCTAATGGTATAGCAGCGCCATATTGAAGACGAATCTCGTCAACTTGAACACCAGTGTAAACCCCACTTATCTCTTCCTCGCGCATTGTTCCATCTACGTAGTGAATTTCCAATATACAGGTATACGGTATATCTGCCTTATACTTAACTGCAGTGACATATGCGGCCAGTTTTGATCTTGGTGGTACTTTTACTTTCGGATGGTGACTGCATTAGGGTTCAAAATAGTCGAAAACTTGAAAAAGATTCATATTGAACAAATTTGATACGAATTCGAAAGGGTTTCCAAATGTCATGAAAATGCTCTCGATCCTCAAAACGTTCCACTTGTTTTCATTTAATTCATGATATTCTCTGTGCAAAAACTGAAATCTTTCAATCTAGAAAAAACGGAAATTCGTGTCAATTATATCGTAGTGATTTTAAAACGCGAAAAAAAAATAAATAATGTTACCACTTTTTGGTAACGTTGCTTGACAGCGCGTCTGAGTCCTATGTGGCCTGTCATTGGTCTTTTTTGAGCGCGCTCGGCTAATCACCGAAAGGCAAATCACCGAAAGGCGATTTTCTTATTTTAAAATATTTTTGTATTACAGTCCTCCCCCTCTTAAGTGCCGCACTCAAGGAGAAATATGCACTTCCGCTAAACATTTTTTTCGCGTTTTAAAATCAGGACGATAGTTGGCAAGATAGATTCGAATTTATTCATATTGACTAATATAGTCTAATTATGAATTCGTTGCCCAATTAAAGAAATGCAAAAGTGAAGCGTTGTTCAATTGCAACGATCGCTACCGAGTAACAAAATAACTCTTTTTTCGATTACATCATGACGAGAATGGGTTCGTGCATTGGCAAAAGTTGAAAATGTTTTTAAAAATACTTAATTGAGGACCGAATTCATGATTGAAAGAGTTTACAATCGTAGAAAATTTGACGGAAATAATTTATTGATAGAGGGTGAGGTAATATAGATGCTAAGCCGTTTTTGGTTCGCGAGTGCGCTGAGCGAATATAAGTCACCAAAAAATGGCTAAGCCTCTATATTACCTCACCCTGTAATAAAATGCGTTTGACGGTAAAAAGTCTGGTTGGAACCCAAAACTATCTGTGAAGGTCTCGACCTTCTTTTTGCCATAAGTGAAACCGAACGAGTATTTTCGAGTAAATGTTGTTTTAAAGGAGCCGACTTTGGGTAGTCCGCCTTCAACACTAGTTTCAATACCAACCTCGATTTTAAAATCAAAAGACCAAGAGTGGGTTTCTTTATAAGTGTAATCTGTCCATCGTTGCATTTCTTGTGTTATAGGAGAGTGGTTTTCCATAAAAACCGGCATGGCTTTAGTTGGCGCGCTGTACCGGTTATCACAATTTATTTATTTCTATTTTAAGATATTAACTCTCAGGGGAAGGAGTTTTTTGGAACCCGTAAGGGGAAATGTGTGTATAGCAACACGGACTTAAAAAATCACAATAATTCGCAAAAACTGGTTAAACCAAGTTGTAGAGCTTGTCAAACTACGCCGATCTGACTATTCAAAAATTGATTTGGGTCACCAGGGCCCCCTAGAGAGCTATTTGAAATTTTCAACCTGCGCAAAAAACACCGTCAACCGAATTTTCTCGAAAAGTTGAGGGGGTCAGCAATACTCGTTTTGACCTACGAGGCCTTCATACGCCATGAACTTTTAATTCAAATGGTAAGTGCGTGGGTTGGAACTCTAAACATAAACTAAATTAACACGAAAATTTTTAGCACGGATTTTTTAACACGTTTTTCTTAATATCCGCGTTTAAAATCAATCGTGTTCAAAACAAATTGTGTTAAAAATGAATTAACAAAGAGGAAGTCCGTGTTAAAAAAGATTCGTTTCAGGAATACAATCACCGTTTTCCGTGTTAAAAATTTTCGTTTAAAAATAAGCGTGTTAAAAAATTCCATGTTAAAGAATGTTTTATAATAAAATTTTTTATTATTACTAATTTAGTAATAACCACCTTTGTTTCTTTTCTCGCGTCAAATCGTAATTCACCGCTTTCATAATGACTTTGCGAATAGCCTTCTCTGAGTGGTAATTGGTTAAATCGCCGCGCAGCATGAAATAACATTCTTCACAAGGTCTGGATTTTGGTGAGGCCATAAGGCCGCCAACCGACATTCTTTCGAATCGATCATAGGTATGGACGCCCAGAGATTGCCCCTCAAAAACATGAATTTGAACGTCTCCCTTTGTTTTCCATACTTCTTTCCAGTTAACCATTTTACTGCTCTAGGGTTGAAACATGGCTTAAATGTAAACATGGATACAGGGGGTATTTCAATTCCGGGACGCTTTGCAATTGTGACTAAAAGTCTCTTTTTGTCCAATAATTGGAATTTCGTCTTTTATTTTATCACTAAAACACGTCCCAGATTTTACCAAAAATTGTCCAAGATTTGGACTACCCACTGTATTAACTCTCAGGGAGAAGGAGTTTTTGGGAACCCGTAGGGGGAAAATGTGTGTAAATAAACACGCACTTAAAAAATTCACAATAATTCGCAATAATTCAAAAAAAAACTGGTAAAGCCAAGTTTTAGAGCTCGTCAAACTACGTCGATCTGACTAGTCAGAATTTGATTTGGGCCACCAGGGCCCCTGGAGAGCTGTTTGAAATCTCCAACCTACGCAAAAACACCGTCAATCAAATTTTCTCGTAAAGTTGAGGGGGGTCAGCAATAGCCGTTTTGCCCTACGGGGCCTCCATATGCCTTAAATCGACAAAAAACAAGTTGCGTGTCTATTTACACGCACTTCCCCCTGTGAGTAAAGATAAGTTTTCCAGAATCAAACAGTGAATTTATTCCTCGCATTCCAAGCTGGCAAACAAAATAGTTTTCTGTTTGTCCAAATTTACTTTTTCTTATTTTCAAAATTGCGCGGCTTATGCCAGCGGCGGTTCCGACCCTAACTATAAACAACATATTCTTTCGAAATGCACCAAATATCGTCATGAATAGGTTTGGCTCCGCTGGTCGCGACCGATCCTAACGCAACATATCCACCTGGGCAGTTGAGTTCCCAAATAGTAATGTCCGTTTTAGCTCCTGTGCCCCAGTCTTGCCACACACGGGAATAAGAATCGGGTGTTCGAAAGATCTGCGAAACCATATTGTCACTTTTTGGCGAAATCATGGTTCAAAATTTTTATCGGAATTTCCTGTATGCCAAATATTAGAGAAAATTGACAATCGAAAATAAAATATAAATATTACCAATACACCAGGCGGGCCGTTATGTTGCATAACCAAATAACAAAATTGTAACATAACGGCGCAGTGCGTAGGCAATTTCGCTGGAAAACGCCAAAAAATTATAAATTGTAACATAAAGGATCCTACGGGGGAAATATTGCGCAATACATGTTTTTGTACAAATTGTAACATAACGGAAAATTAGTGATTACATCACTCGAAAATTATTGCGCAATACGTGTTTCTTTTTTGTACAATTTGTAACATAACGGCGTAATGCGTGGGTGATAATGCTGGAATTTTTTTTTCAGAAAAATTCTAACATAACGGCGCACCTGGTGTACGAGTAGACTATTCGAGTTATATGGAGTAGACTGTGCAAAAAATTTTGAACCAATGGCTTGACAAGGAATCCGACTTTTGGGGCTGTGGATCCAACAATAGCAATGTCAGACATTCTGAAATATCCTTCTTTCGCATTCGTTCGCCACCAAGAGATCCATCCTACCGATGGGTCCTTATGCTTCCAAATCATCTCAAAATTCGTAACCTCATACAAGTCTGATAGAGGGTCTATATTGTATTTTTTGACATTTAACCCTTTATCCCCTTTTAACTTTTTTGAAGACATATTACTTTTAGACATTTGCCCCTTTTAACTCTCAGGAAGGAGGAGTTTTTGGGAAACCGTAGGGGGAAAATGCGTGTTTATGTACACACACTTAAAAAAATCACTATAATTTGCAATAATTCAAAAAAAAAGTAAAACCAAGTTGTAGAGCTCGTCAAACTACGTCGATCTTACTATTCAGAAATTGATTTGGGCCACCAGGGCCCCCTACAGAGTTCTTTGAAATCTCCAACCTACGCAAAAAACACCCTCAATCGAATTTTCTCGAAAAGTTGAGGGGGTCACCAATACCTTTTTTGTCCTAAGGGGCCTCCATATGCCTTAAATCGACGAAAAAAACAAGTTGCGTGTCTCACCCCCTGGGAGTTAAAAAATGATAACAATTCAGTTGATGCCGGTTTACTTTCATTTTCGGTCCAATTAGGGCGTTTAGTCATAATTTGGTCTAATGGATCCCTAGGAGTCAAAGACTGGCCACGAGAACTACAGGGTGAGGTAATATAGACACTAAGCCGTTTTTTGGTGACTTATATTCGCTCAGCGCACTCGCGAACCAAAAACGGCTTAGCATCTATATTACCTCACTGTGTATCTTTGCATATTTTAAAACCTCAAGTCTAAATATTTCATTGGATCAGCGGTACTTATTGAGCCATCAAAACGCTTGACCTTCTTTCCATCATGTTTAAGGAGCCAGTTCATATTTTTGGCGCGTGTTGCATCGGGATATCCGTGTGTTTCATCATATGTCCCGATAATTGTCCCGGCTTCCAGTCCCTGTGAATAAACGCCTGGTTTCTTCACCTGAGTTCGCCATGCCACACGATTATATAATCCATTTACAGAGCGGTGTAATTCAGTCGAATAGGCGTCCTTGTAGACATACTTAATATTATAGTCGGCTTCCTCGAGATATTCCTGTTTTATACAGCAGTATCGATTCTGTGTATGGTTAACCAATGAATACAGTCATGATTGAGGTAATGGTGGTTCTCAAAATCAAAGAATTAATTTTTGACCTCCCCAAATCAAAAAACTAATTTTGCAGATCGATAGAGCTCGAAAAACTAATCACATCCGCAAAAACAAATTATAAAAAAAGTACACAAAAAAGTACTTTTTTTCACTTTTGACCACTTTTTGACCTAAAACTATTTCTCATCGTAGGCCACTTTCTAGACACTTTTTTTCAAAATTTTTAGTGCATTCGTCTTTTTAAAAGATTTGTCCGCCGCGTTTATTTCCTTTTGTCGAAAAATCACTTCTGTCCATCTAGGCGAACAAATGACCCCAAAAATGTTTTTTTTCAAAACTACTAGAAAATCAACCATTTGGGTGGTCCATAGGGTCGTCATAGGGTATTTTTTGTGATAAAACGTTCTCCTAGGTGAAAAAAAAACGATCCTGGACGATCATTTTCTAGTAGTTTAAAAAAACATTTGTTGGGTCATTTGTCCACCTAGGTGGACAGAAGTGGTTTTTAAACACAATGAAAAAAACGAGGCGGGTAAATCTTCTGAAAAGACAAAATTCGTGCATTATGCACTAAAAATTTTGAAAAAAAGTGTCTAAAAAGTGGCCTACGATGAGGAATAGTTTTTAAGTCAAAAAGTGGTCAAAAATGAAATAAAAGTACTTTACTGATTAGTTTTTCGAGCTCTATCGATCTGCAAAATTAGTTTTTTTCATTTGGGGAGGTCGAAAAAAAGTTGTTCTTTGATTTTGACTCAAAATTTTTGAGAACCACCAATAGACACGGTGCACCGTGATTTGTAAAAAAATAGTAAAACATAATGGCCCCAGCGGGAAAAAGTGAAACATAGGGGATTAACATATTTTCTCATAAAATTAACATGAAACTTTTAATGACAAAAGAAAAACATAACAGCACGGGCGAGAAAAAGTGAAACATAACGGCCCACCCTGTGTTAATAATATGAATTATAAATGTGCCCAGAAAGTTAAGCCTTAGCACGAAAATTATAAAAAAACCCATTTGTTGGTTATCCTATCCTTTGGCGGCGGGACACAAGTAGGGGGGTATTTAACTTTAATGTCCGGGCATTTAGTTGCCACCTCACCGAGACATCGATAACCCTCAGGCGCAATCATTTCCCACATCATCATATGTGAAAATTTTGCACCACTGTGTATACTTCCCGCCTTCCCTCTGTCGTACCACACTTTTTTCCATCCACGTGGGTGCTTGAGTGCATCCTTCTTGACAGCTTTTATTACGGTTCGAGTTTTTTTTTGTGGCGTTGTCACGAAAAAATGGGGTTTATCATTTTTTGAAAAAAATTATTTGTATACTTCACCCCGTTTATCTGGCCGGAATTGTCACCAAATTTTTTTTTACGAACTCCTATCCTCACATGTTAAGCACTGTGCAGTTATCTGGCCAATATTCCGTAACAAAATATTTTGGGGGAAAAAAAAGGTGAGCCAGATAACTGCGCCGAGATGTAACTGTCCTGTACACCGTTACCATACCTGGATAGGGCGTAGGCGATTGTTGAAACGTGGGCGGTAACCAAAATTCATAAAATGCAACAAAAGTTTTTACATAGACATTTGTTAAAAAATAATACTGTAATATACACGACCTACCTGCTTAAAGTAACAGTCCGTTTTCCGCCTACGCACTGTTTGGGTTTACTTTAATCAGGTTCGTGGGACTTTGAAATAAAGGAGTTACTGCGTAGGCGTAAAACTGACTGTTACTTTAAGCAGGTAGGTGGTGTACACTGTAATTTGAAATGATTTGCTTTCAAACCGTGCCGTGTACGAGTATATGGCTTTGTGATGGCGGACTGTAAAGTCTGCTTCCGACATGGATTGCAGTTGCAATTGACCCGAGTTGGCAAAAGTTCGGGTCATAATTCCGGGGTTCCCAAACGGAGCCATCGGTGTATGTCCCAGTCCCGTCGTCATCCCATATCTTGACGTGTTCATCAACATACTTGAACATAATGGCCAATTCACCATTGCCAGCGCGTCCTGAAGGGCAAAAAAATAAACAAATAGAGAAAAATCTACAAATAATTTCATCAAAGTGCTTAGAGAAAAAAAAAGGCATGACCACCAAATTTTTTTCGAAAAAAACTGTTTTGGCCAAAAAGTGCGTCTCGAAAAGTTAGCTTTTAATATTTTGACACAAAAATGGGCCAATTGGAGGCCTTTAATCAAATTTATCACGTGACTCGTTGAACTTGGCCTTGATTTTCCAAAAATATTAACAGCTAACTTTTCGAGACGAACATTTTGGCCAAAACAGTTTTTTTCGAAAAAATTTGGTGGTCATGGCTTATTTTTTTCTCTTAGTATACAATTATTTAGCACATCCGTGAGTACGGGGCCGGACGTTTGTCAGGTCCCTCATTTACTATTTTCTACAGGGTGAGGTAATATAGATGCAAAGCCGTTTTTTGGTGACTTATATTCGCTCAGCGCACTCGCGAACCAAAAACGGCTTAGAATCTACTTTACCTCACCCTGTAGTCGTATGAAATTTCTCACTAAGCAAATCGATGGTCTTGAATCGATACACTCGAAAGCTCCCCGACAACCCTTGGACACTTTTTGGTCGATTTGACCACAACCACACGAATTCACAAACTGTTTAATGAATAGTTAAATGAATAGTTTGCCAAATTATTTTTCATTATTTTCGAACTATACACTATGTATAATGAAATAGTTTTTTTTGCAAATTCAATTTTTTTTTCTAAGCTTACCTAAACATGCACAATGCGCCCATTCGGTATAATCTGCGTTGGTATAGCACCACGGGGTGTGTTTCTCGCCGACGCCGCGACAATAATTATGATTTCGATTTTCGGCGGTTAAATGTCGACCTCGTGCTTGACCAGCGGGAATATCTCCCCATTTCATGCACTGTTTATTGCTAACTGTTACCGACTGCGTTCCTCGATAAACGCCACCTGGCGGGACGTAAATTAGCCCTTTGCTGTTTTCACACGTGTTGTCCGTTATTTCCTCGCCTAATCATTTAATTTTAGTTGAAGTCAAATTTTTGAAGCCACATACGGCGCCAAATAAGGGTGGGTTTCGAAAAAAGAAAAACGACCCTTACTTGACACCTCCTCAAAAACTTCAAATACAACAGGTGCGCCGTTATGTTTCACCCCGTTATGTTACAATTTTTCCCGTTCGTCCCGTTATGTTACAATTTTTTAGCAAAAAATTCTCTGGCGTTTTTGCCTACGCACTACGCCGTTATGTTACAATTTTCCGTTATGTTACAATTTTTTCAAAAAACGCGTATTTCGCAATACTTTTGAGTTACGTAATCACTATTTGCCGTTATGTTACAATTTGTACAAAAAAAAACACGTATTGCGCAATATTTCCCCCGTTCGTCCCGTTATGTTACAATTTTTAATTTGTTTGGCTTTTTTCAGCAAAATCGCCTACGCACTGCGCCGTTATGTTACAATTTTCCGTTATGTTACACTTTTTTTTTGATTTGATTTTGAAACATAACGGCGCACCTGGTGTAATTGTATGAAAAATTACTCACCATCTTCTTCTTCCACTTCGTATTTATTTTGTGGGTGATAAACCGACGATGCGGATTTAAGTGGTAGTCCAGCAACCGGCACTTCCTCGCACTTGTAGGCGCCGATTATATGCTGTTTGTCCGTTGCAAATTGTTCACCTACTCCAGTTCTCATCCAACACTTGTTATCGGCTGGATTGAACACTAGAGCGCGACAGTCGTCATTTTGGAGACATAACTCCGCACACATCTCCATTGACTCGACCCTAGGCCCATATGGTCCGTCAATATCGGCCGATAGAATATTTCGTCCGGCAAAAACGGCCATACTTCCAAATGGACAATCTTAAGTGTTTATGATTAAAATTTTGATTAAATCTTATTAAACTCGCGAAATTAAATGAACTACATCACCAAACCAGATATCTTAACAACTGTTTTGCTGGAGAAATGTTAAGATAATTGAATTTTGTTAAGATAATTCGCTAGGGCAATTCATAAGATAATTGGAATTCGCGATGCGTTTTGGTCAAAAAAATGTTTTAATAACCCAATTTTGTTAAGATAACTAATGTTGTGTTAACTGGTAATAAAATAACTGGTATTAAGATAACTGGTTAATTTAAATTTACAAAATTGACATTTGAAGAATAATTATATATTTTATTAAAGTTTTCATACCATAAAATAATTTATAAAAATTAATTCAGATTAAATTCAAAT
>SCLG01000010.1:867473-880493 GCA_004367875.1 Oikopleura albicans | reverse complement strand
GAAAACGTAGACGGAAATGCTTGAATAAAAAAGACAAAAAAAGAACAAAAAAAGTGTTAATTCAACTGAAAACTGTTAAGTCAAATGCAAACTGTTAAGCCAAATGGTGTTAAGTCAGATGGTTAGGTGGTATTTTAATTGATTTTTTTATTAAATTACAGTTAACCAAGCAAGATTAAGTATTTTTACACAAAACTGGTGAGTAGTACAATACTGAAAAAAATCAAAGACATTGAATGAATTTCGTCTGAAGCGCTTGTTAAATTTCCGTTCTCAAAATTCTTGATTCGTTCTTTGGCTTGGCCGGCTGCCGACCGCCTTTCGACATCATTGCTGGACTCGACTGTGTCGATTTCCGTTTTTATTTTGTCGACAGCTTGACGCAGTTTTTCGTAGTTATACTTAGCAGTCTGACAAATTTCAGTATCAATTTTAGGTTGATCGAATCAATATAAAAACTTTTTCCCCATAAATTTGTATTAAATTTATATTTATGTCGAAAGTTCAACCGTTTATTGGAAAACTGGCTTTTTTAATTGAAGCGTAAATCTGAAAAAGATCTTAACTCCCAGGGGGAAGTGCGTGTATATAGACACGCATCTTGTTTTTTGTCAATTTAAGGCATATGGAGGCCCTGTAGGGCAAAACGGGTATTACTGACCCCCCTCAACTTTTCGAGAAAACTCGATTGACGGTGTATTTTTTGCGTAGGTTGGAAATTTCGAACAGCTCTCTAGGGGGCCCGGGTGGCCCAAATCAATTTCTGAATAGTCAGATCGACGTAGTTTGACGAGCTCTACAACTTGGTTTTACCAGTTTTTTTTAATTATTGCGAATTAATGTGAATTTTTTTAGTGCGTGTTCATTTACACACATTTTCCCGCTACGGGTTCCCAAAAACTCTTTCCCCTGAGAGTCAAGATTTAGTTCGAACAGCCTAATCATTTTTTGATCCTGGTTCACAGTCTTTTAGCTCATTAAGAATCTCTTTGGATTTTATCATTGCATCGATAGCGCGATCGGAAACAAGATCGGCCGACGTGAACATAATATCTTTCATCTGGTCCCAATCCACTTCGTCAACATATGTCGTCACTTTTCGATAGAAAAATAAAACTTTATCTCCTGAACACTATCACCAAAATAATTTGCCATTGTGAGCGTTTAATATGCCCACAAGGACAAACTTTGGCTGTTTGAAGGTTCAAAGGAAAATAAAAATGATGATAAAGAAGCAGCTGTGTATCAGTTTCAAATATTAATACAGGGCGAGCTCCGAGTTAGGCAACGCCGAAGGTAAGAACGCCAAACAAGAGTAGGTGGGCGCCAGTAAGGGTAAGTGGTTGTCAGATAAGGGTACGTTAATTATTCTCAAACAATTCGACGTCAAGTACGGGTACGCCATGTTAAATTTTATAAGGGGACGAACAAAAAAAACTGAAAAATAACCGTAGCAATCAACGTTGAAATCAGTGACCCATGAATACCAAACGCTAGAACTGTCTCTTACATGAGCAACTCCAGGAACTTAATGAACAGGCGAAAAATTCCAGACGACGAGCCTCAATTTCCTCACTCGATACATCCAATGCTGAAGTGGCCTATGAAAGGTAACTACACTTCTAACTTCATTGAAAAATTTTTATTGCCGTTTAGGCCTAAAAATTTCGTAGTACGAAATTCAACATTTTTACTATCTCTATTACTTTTCTGAAACTCCCAGACGTTACGTGTCTTTTGGTAGTGGTATTTTTTTTATAAATTTGATTTTTGTACAGGGGGGTTGGTTATAAGGTCAGCCATTCGTGCCGTTATAAGGTTAAGTATTATATTCGGTTTTGCTTTTCAAGTCGCTCATCCTGTTGGGTGAAATCAACGTTGAAATCAGTGACCCATATTCAGCGCAAGAATATTTTTCTCAGGAAAAACAACCCTTATTTGGCGAAAGCGACTCTTATTTGAGCAGCCCATATTTGAGAAGCTTTTATTTGAGGAGCCCTTATTTGGCGACTCCCCTGTACTTTCCAGTACAGCTCTGTTGGAATAAAATAAATTTAAGCTAAATAAACTTACATTGATCAAACTCGTCGTTGGAATTTAGTATGAGAGCAGGAAGATCTTTCAATCGGTTCCAGTCAATTTTCTCAATTTTTGCCCATGCTAAAATTACAGTATAGCTTGCAAATTCCGTCAATTTCAGGACCTTTTTATGAGATAATTCAATTTTCAAACCTTTTTGAGTTAGGCTTACGGCAGTATTTCCTAGATTGCCAACAACATCCTTTGCATCATTGAAATCAACAGCTTCAACAATTAAGTATTGCAAGAAGTAAATATAAATAATACTCTTGATACTAAAAATAAATTACTGATAAGTAAGTTATTATCTTCTGACGTCCCTTCCAATAACTGAAGTCTATTTAAATCTATTTTTTGAAGGAGGGCCGTGTGGAGGAGTTTGTTTTACTATCCCACAGAGACGTCATCTCCTATAATTTTTAACGTTATAACTGCGCGGTCCAGGGTTAAATGCTGATTAATGTACAGTTTTTCATAAAACGCAAAACAGCGCAATGGTTTGACAAAATTGAACAGAACCAATTTCAGATTGGTATAAAAAACAAATGTCGGAAAATGTAACATTTTCTCTAAAAGTCAAAATTTTCCGAATCATTTATTACTTTAAATATTCTAATAAGTATTGATTTATATAATTATTCAGTTTTTAACGTAAAAATGGTCACATTATATTATTATCCTAAAAGTCTTCTATGATTTTTCTTTTGAAAAAAAAAATCCGTTAATTGTTTGGCGTGCTAGAACAAGTTGAGTAGCTAGCTACCCCAGATGCGCATGACTGTTAAGAACCTTTAAAATTTAAACGTTAGATTATACATTTTTACCGTTTAAAATAAATAAATTTGCGTAAATTTTAACAATTTGCATTTTTATTTATACAAATTTTGACCATTAAACAAAAATTATGTCTATGGGGTTGTCGCGTCTTTAACTAACTGAAATAATAGCAATACCTCATCGGAAAACGACGAAACCTCTTGTTATATCTTTCTATGAAGAACCGAAAATATATTTTATATCCAAATCAGCACCTGGAAGGTTTTGCTATGAGTCTGGTATTTCTTTGCTTCGAATTGACATATTTAATATTAAACAGAACTCGAATTTCAACTTGCGAAAGAAGAAATTAAAGAAAAAGAGAACCTCCAGTTATTCGAGGAATAATCGGATTGTCGCATATGATATGCAGCATATCATTTAAGGACGGGTATGGCCTGTATGGCCTGATCACTTCCTTGATTTTTATTATTATTTGTAAACAACAAGCCATACCGGTCCTTAATATATTTTCACCTGTCTACGGAAATTGGAGTCAATTTTGCTTGTCTGACCCCCAAATTTTGTGAGTGGGTGTCATTAAATAATAATATGAAAAGTTCAACGCCAGTTTGAAATTTTTTCGAGATTCAGATTGTCGACTAGCGTCCACTATCAATTTTAGAATTTTAACCGAATGGTCGTTTTCGTAATAGTCCGTCCAATCTTACTGGAAACATAGGCTGCTTTCTCAGGGTTTGAAGCTTTGGGTATTTCGTCACATATCGTCCTGATTTTAAAACGCGAAAAAATTTGTTTAACGGAAATACATATTTCTACTTAAGTGCAGCACTTAACAGGGGCAGCACTGTTATACAAAAATATTTTAAAAGAAGGTAATCGCCTTTCGGTGATTTGCCTTTCGGTGAGTAGTCGAGCGCGCTCAAAAAAGACCAATGACAGGCCACATAGGCTTCAAAGGCGCTGTTAAGCAACGTTACCAAAAAGTGGTAACATTATTTATTTTTTCGCGTTTGAAAATCACTGCGATAGTGCAATAATAAGCTTTTTCGTAGCCACCGATAAATGAATATAAATTTTTTTTTTGGCATTTTATCTCTTATTTCTGTCTGGCAGTTCATTCGCGAATTTTTGCGCTTGTAAATTTGAAACATTCTAGAACGGCCCCGTAGGAGCCGTTATGTTTCCGTACATACAAATTTCCGACAAATCCCCTAAGCATTGCGCCGTTATGTTCCCGACGGTGACGTTATGTTTTCGGTTTTTGGAACAATTTGGTGAAAACCTAACGGCGCAGGGGGTGTATTAGGCTTTTGGGTATTCCTACAAAACTTTTATGTCCATAAAAAACGGTATCATCCAATTTTTATCTTTGCTTTTTATTGCATTAGACAGAATCTTGGATATAAACACATATTGGAGATAATGGGTAATTTACCCAAAGTAATTCACCAAAATCAGGCTCGAGTAATTTAATAATGTATAGCGCGTTTAATAAATAATGTAAAAAAGGTTATTTGTTCATGATATTGTCAAATTCGTATATTTCAATACCGCTCCAAAATATGACAACGGATTACAGCGTAGAGGATGTTTGGGAAGCTGTCTTGGGACAAACTAATAAGTAATTAGTTATTACTAGTTGAAAAATTCAGCAGAAATACATGTAGGTGTTTTTTTTCAAATTTTTAATTTTCTTACTAGATAGCTTAACTGATTATTAAACCATACAGGGGGTCTCATATTAAGGGACATAATTCAAATTAGGGGACACTTTTACCAAAAAGATTCAAATTAAGGGACGTTTTTTGGAAAAAAGTTCAAAAAAGGCTCAAATTAACAAACAAAATTCAAATTAAGGGACAAAAGTGGACTTTGGTCAAAAATCGCAAACCGTCCCTTAATGTGAGACCCCCTGTAGTTGTTTATATGGTATGAAAGTTAAAATATTCATTCTAATTGTGGCAAAGTTTGTGAAATTTATTGACATTTTATGACAGCTCGTAACATCAAATATGGCAGTGATTTTCAAACGCGAAAAAAATGAATAATGTTACCACTTTTTGGTAACGTTGCTTGACAGCGCGTCTGAGGCCTTTGTGGCATGTCATTGGTCTTTTTTGAGCGCCCTTGGCCAATCATCGAAAAGCAAATCACCGTAAAGCGATTTCCTTCTTTTAAAATATTTTTGTATTACAGTCTTCCCCCTCTTAAGTGTCGCACTTAAGGAGAAATATGCATTTCCGCTAAATTTTGTTTTTCGCATTTTAAAATCAGCACGATACATAAATTAACCAGATATCGAACTGTTTTGCTCAACAACTGTTAAAATAATTGGAAATTACGATACGTTTTGGTCCAGAATTGAATTCTTAATAAACATATCGACGTAATTTGGTGCAGAGGATTTAGCTCGAGTCTGTGACCCGACTCGAAAACCCGTGTTTCACCCGCGGTTTCCGGGTCGGGTAGGGAAGAAAAAAACTCGAATGTGCCGACCTCTGGTTTGACGAACTCGACAACAGTGACAGTTTTTTTTTCAAACGTTTTTCGAATGGCCCATTTCTACCATATTTATCATTAGCGGAGCCAAAACATCTCATGATCACGCGGTTAGCGGACTTCACGACTCTAGCGTTCACGATTCCCACGCCTTCAGTTATGACCGCTCTAATGACTTCGATGGGCGGTTTTTTCTTATGATTGCGCCCGCCTTTTTATTTTTTGTACTTTTGTGGTTGGCAGTCGATTGGATTGGACTGGTTAATGCCTGTATGACTACGAGTACTGTCCCTGATGAAGCAAAAAACAGGGACGATTCGGTTTTGACGGACAGAAAAACATCAAAAGATTCTTGACACAGGGAACGAAATAGGGCACATTCTTTGCGATACAGTATAGAACAACAAAATAAGAATTGAACAGGTCAAATTTTCGAAAAAAAACTGTTGTTTGGCCAAGACAGTTTTTTTTTCTAAAATTTGACCTATCAAATTCTTATTTTTTTCTTTTATAGGGTATACACCAGGTGCGCCGCTATGTTTCACCCCGTTATGTTACATTTTTTCCTTTTCGTCCCGTTATGTCACAATTTTTTGACAAACAATTTCTGGCGTTTTTGCCTACGCACTACGCCGTTATGTTACAATTTGTAAAAAAACGCGGATTTCGCAATACTTTTGAGTTACGTAATCACTATTTTCCGTTATGTTACAATTTCAAAAAAACTACTTATTACGCAATATTTTCCCCCATCGCACCGTTATGTAACGATTTTTTTTTAATTTTTGGCGTTTTCCAGCGAAATCGCCTACATACTGCGCCTGTATGTTACAATTTTGCGTTATAGTACACTTTTTTTATTTGGTTTTGTAACATAACGGCGCACCTGGTGTACTGTATTCTCATTTTTAACATAACGGCGCACCTGGTGTACTGTATTCTCATTTTTAAACAGACCCATGAATTTCTTAATTTACCAATCGATCACAGAAATAATTAACTATTTGAACTAATGGTCAAATAGACGCATGTGCGCCGTTATGTTTGACCTAATTATGCTTCTATTTTTCCTATTGAGCCCTGTTTTTAGGAAGAAGTAAGTTAATCAAATAATATTGTCCTTTCTTACCCTTTCGATGTCTAGTAGTTTGTGCAAAAGACGAAACCCTTTTAACGTATCGACTGTTTAGAACAGGTAATTTGTCGACAGAAAAAGCTTAATAGTATAAAAATAAAAGGCGATAAAGTGTTCAGACTATAAAGGGTAATTTGTCGACAAATTCCCCTTTCGAAATTATAGAAATGATTCGAAGTTCGGTGGCATGTGTGCTTCTTTCCACGCTCAAAGGTGGTAAGCTTCGTAAAATACCGACAGATTTTCCGCTTGTATATGATGACAAACTTGACCAGTTGCACTTTTATTTCCTGAAAAACTGTTCCGACGAATACTTGATATGATGAATTGGGAATTATTTTAATCGTTTTTGTTTTTCGCGTGCGGCGACTCTACCTATGCGCGGCGATTTAGTCCTTTATTTATAAATTATTTCAATCGGCCGGTCAATATCTACGGCGGGCTGCAAAATTGCTAAGTACGTAATTTTGCATGTTTACCCACTAGAACTAATTTTTAAAGCCTTTTTCTTAGTTAACTCTCAAGGGGAAGGAGTTTTTGATAAGCCGTAGGGGGGAAATGCGTGTAAATAAACACGCACTTAAAAAATTCACAATAATTCAAAAAAACTGGTAAAGCCAAGTTTTAGAGCTCGTCAAACTACGTCGATATGACTATTCAGAAATTGATTTGGGCCACCAGGGCCCCCTAGAGAGCTGTTTGGAATCTGAAACCTACGCAAAAAACACCGTCAATCGAATTTTCTCAAAAAGTTGAGGGGGGGTCACCAATACGCGTTTTGCCCTACGGGGCCTCCATATGCCTTAAATCGACGAAAAAAAACCAGTTGCCTGTCTATTTACACGCACTTCCCCCTGTGAGTTAACTGGGGTTATCGGAATTAATTAAAAAAAGGGTTGAGATCTCCGTCAAAAGAATTGACTCTGTTATTCTATCTAACATTTCAAACGTGAGTGTCGACAAAATTTCGTACAGAAAAAAGTCACATCGAGAAGACTTAACCTCTTTTGGTTTCAAACCAACCAGGGAAGAGTGTTGAAACCGATTTTTTTTTGCTAACGGGACGTTGCTTTTTTATCAATGCTGTCGAGTGAATATGAGTTTACTTTATAAAAAAAATTGTAAACACCAAAGATGTGTCCAAATTTGATTTAACATCGTTATTGTATAACATGTGACGTGTTCAAAAACATGATTGCATCGTTATCAAAGTGTTACTACAAAATCAATTATAGGACAGTACTTAGGGTGGCCGGTTTTCTCGGGCAAAGCAAAATATACCAAAAAGTCCATCAGTGATAGAACGAACACATTTATCTACAACTAACACGTTTGTGCATACAAGAGATGACAGAGAAAGTTAACTCCCAGGGGGGAGTGCGTGAACGTAGACACGCAACTGGTTTTTTCGTCGATTTGAGGCATATGGAGGCCCCGTAGGTCAAAACAGGTATTGGTGACCCCCCTCAACATTTCGAGAAAATTCGATTGACTGTGTTTTTTGCGTAGGTTAGAGATTTCAAATAGCTCTCTAAGGGGCCCTGGTGGCCCAAATCAATTTCTGAATAGTCAGATCGACGTAGTTTGACGAGCTCTACAACTTGGTTTTAAAATTTTTTGAATTGTTTCGAATTAATGTGAATTGTTCAAGTGCTTGTTTATTTACACGCATTTTCCTCCTACGGGTTCCCAAAAACTCCTCCCCCCTAAAAGTTAAAAAAAAAATTCTCTTGAAAATATTGATTGAACCTTGATACTTATTGAAAAATGGCTATAATTTTTTTTTCTCAAACGCTTTTTTGCCTTTCTATGAAAAACTTAAAAAAAACGTAAAACGTAAACCCAAATTTTGTCCAAATAATTTTCTATTCCGTTTGTATACCTCCAAAGCTAAAATTCTTTATTTTACCCACCCTTATAGCATGTGATGAAACCTTATTGGTATCTTAATAAGTTCAAGTACTGTCGGTAAAGTGATAAAGAAAATGACGTAAAAATTCGATAAATCACCGAGCTCAACGGCGCCATCTATTTTGTCTACTTCGATTTGTATATACAGTGTATAATATGCTAGTTCTGTTAGTATAGACAATTATTGAGAAAACATATCGGGTTGGGACATGAATTACTTTAATATTTTATATTAATTTTACCATTTTTCATTATACAATTTTTAAGGCGCTTTTATTCATAAACGTTTTAAAAAGAGAGTACTTTATACCAGATCAATCGATGTCAATATACTGAAGCTTATACTGGTGTGGGTCGTCAGTTTTAAACCTACAAGCGAAATTTGTTCGGTGACACTTTTTTTCTCAAACCAGTACGAAAATAGGGACTAAAGTAGACTTCTAATTTCATGTCCTCTAATTTCAGAATTATGGTTAATACAATTCTATTATTCGCCGTCACCGTTAGTGCAGGTAAGGTCGAATTAAGGGGGGAGTTGAAAAAAAACAGGAAAGTCCCGTATGGGGACTCTCAGACTGTGAGGCTTTGAGCAATTTTCCAATGATTTGTTACGCTATTCTGACGTCACCCTCAAAGTCTGAGCGTCCTCATACGGTAAATTTTAGCCATATTGTTTTTAATTTTTAAAATCTAGAAAAAAAATTCATTTCTAGAAAAAAATTTCAAATCTAGAAACTCCGATATCATTTCTGTTTGTATTTTTAAATTATTTTGAAACATTCGAATTTTATCGAAAACAGCAGGTTATCCAATAGGACTCACCCGTTACTATTCCAATTATAATAATTTTTTAACCGAAAATTCGGTTTGCCCCTTATAACGTTAGTTTCGAAACGGCTACACATATTTACAGGGTGAGGTAATATAGATGCTAAGCCGTTTTTGGTTCGCGAGTGCGCCGAGCGAATATAAGTCACGAAAAACGGCTTAGCATCTATATTACCTCACCCTGTATTCACAGATCACCGCATAAAACCGTGAAAAATAAGTTTGAATTATAAAAAAGATGTTCTGAGCATTTTGCGTAACGTGGACGTTTCCGATAAAGAACCAATACATAAGTCGTGTCCAGAGTGCTGGGAGTTAAAAAAAGGAAAATGTGTGGCCAAGAAAACCGATGACTCATGTTTTAAATTGGACTGTGACTGGAGTAAAATGACCTTGGACTTCTCATCGGAACTTTTCGACATTTCCGAAAATGAAAAATCACCTTTTGAGACAAATGAAGCCGGGATATTATGGGAAAGCGGGAGATGGAGAACTTCGTGCGATCTTGGAACTTGTGGGATGATAGCCGACACTAGGCAAATTAATAGACGGTGGTTTTGAATATGCACTCTTTTTTCAAATTAGCAGTGTATACGTAGAGTTTGATTTTGTTCACATACAGGGTGAGGTAATATAGATGCTAAGCCGTTTTTAGGTGACTTATATTCGCTCAACGCACCAGCGAACCAAAAACGGCTTAGCATCTATATTACCTCACCCTGTAAAATTATTTGATCCCTGGCATTTTTTATAAACGTCTTTAGGGAAGCATCTTAACACCTGCGCCCGTTTTTGATCTCGTATTACGCTCGTACTGTGCCAAACGGCACTTGCGCTAGAAACTTTAGGACCAGGCCGTCTAAATCTATAAAATAGAAATGATGTGGGAGAGTTTTATATATTTATTGGGATTATTGCGTTAAATAAACGGTAGTAAACTAAAATAGGTAACCAGGTGTCAATTTTACAGGGGTCGCCAAAAAAGGGTCGGTTTGTGTTTTGAAAGACCGAGGCTTATATGGCGACCCGACCCTTATTTGGCGAACCCAGGATAAGCCATTTTATTGGTGATACAGTATATATCAATGATACTATATGAAAATGTTTTTTTGCGTTTTATTTTTTATTTTATTAATTTTAAATACTAAATTAAAGTTTAAAAACAATTTGAATTAATTATGTCGATAAACGGACATGAACATATTCGTTGGAATCAATTTTAAAATCAGCGACCCTTATGTGGCGCAATAATATTTTTCACAGAAAAAAAACGACCCTTATTTGGCGCGACCGACCCTTATTTGGCGAAAGCGACCCTTATTTGAGGGGTCCTTATTTGGCGACCCCCCTGTAATCGGAAATTACTTTCAAGGATTTCAAATTTTGGTAAATTCAAATCAAAAACACCTGAAAAGTGATTGGTACATTGTTTTCGGATTCCGTGTAACCGTCGCCCGACAACCCTCTTTTATATTAAAACACTCCGGTATGGAAGTTTTTATCGAAAGTCCGATTGTGGAGAGAAGTGTTCTTTTTGAATGCGCTTATAAACAGGAAGTCAAAGTTGGAAGTTGCGGTTTTAATGTTAACGCAGCACGGTCCGAAGGAGAGGTCTTATCATATGGGGATTTGACAACTGGCTTCAGTTTTGAGTGTTCGATTTTTGAAAGCACCTCATTTTAAAAAGTGAAAAAATTTTGAATTCCATTTAGGGTGTCCACGGTTTGGGCTAAAATCAATACTAGAAGCAATAAGAAAAATTCAGATTATGCGTTTTGTTCATTTTGAATAAGATTTGAAAACTCCGAGCCCTAAATTTCTAGAAGATTGATTTTTCCTGAAAAAACGTCGTTTTTGCTCATTTTGGCCCCTAAGAGTTAAAGTTAGGAATTTGTCGTAATGAAATTTTTTGCTCAGTGGATGATTCTGAATCCGTTGCGCAACCGTTTAAAGTTATTTGAAGACCCCCGATTTTAACCGCGGACACCCTAATTCCATTTAATACACTTTCCATTAATACATTTTTATATTACCACTAATATAAAACCACTAAAGTAGGGTATAAACCACTGAAGTAGGGCTTAGCAACATTTGGAAAGACTTTTGCTAGAAATTTTTTGCAGCACGTACAAGACTACTTATAAAATTTTCAGTTTTTTCTTACCAAAAAAGTGTTGATATAACCCAACTTTGTTAACTGGTTGAGGGCGTATAACATCTAGAGTACAGTACGTATACGATTTTATTTAATTTCATATGTAGTAGAAATACTGAAAATCTTTTAAGTCAATTGCCACGTCGTTTTTCATTCTTTCACCTTATAACCATGTATTTGTTGGTTTATGCTAGTTAGTAAACTGTAAGTTTAATCCAAAGTCATTTTTTTCTGACCAAAAAAAACTCGGAAACGACATATTAAGGGACGACGTTTAACATAATAAAAAGGAGTTTAGTCTAATAAAAGTACATACGAACACCCTAATTCAGCATTAACATTTTCACTGATCCGGACTTTTCAAAATCAGTAGTCACGAATGATTTGTATATTGGTTTTCCAGTTTTTACCGAAGTCGTGTGGAATGCAAAAAAAGTTTCAAATATTGCCAATTTTTTTGTTGACGAATGCAGAATCGAAGAAACTAAAGGTCGTCTTATAATCAAAGAAACGTATATGCCAGAAAGACTATTTCAGATTTAATCTGACTAGATCGTCCTGATTTTAAAACGCGAAAAAAAATTTTTTTAGCGGAAATGTATGTTTCTCCTTAAATGCGACATTTAAGAGGGGGAGAACTGTAATACAACAAAGTTTTAAAGGAAGGAAATCGCCTTTCGTCAATATAGTTAAACTAGACCAAACTTGCCCAAGTAATTTAAAAAAATTGAAAAAAATCTATAAGACGAAAAAGACGACTATTTGAGCATTATCGACAGAAATTGCTACTCGGAAACATTCGACGTCCAACAATTACAGTCGGAAAAATTAGTTTCTGACAAGTTCCGATTTCGGTTTCGAAGTTTTATCATCGGAAAGGGTCGTTCCTTTATGCACTTGACCATCAACTGCAAAATTCGCATTTGTAGCTTGGCCGAGAATAAATGCCAAAATTGGATATCCGAACGAGATGACCAATGTTCAAATGATCCCGAAATGGCTTATCGTGCAATTGCGTACCGATCGTAATTTCCAAACTGATCATCAGAAAAATCACGCATAGTTCCGGAAAAAAAACGTTTTCTCCGATTTTTCATTTTGTATCAACTTTCGTTCAAATAAAAAGAACTTTTCAATTTTTATTGTTTTTAACTCGAGTGGGTCACAGGTGTTCGTATAAATTATCCGTAGGGGACATCCCTCAGCCAGAGATGCACATTTCGGAAAACTTTCTTGCCCTACCCGATTTCGTACCCGCGGATAAAAACTCGGGTGACTCACCCGACTTTTACCCGAGTCGGGTAAAAACGTTTCAGAAGTATATCTTATCCCAGATCCGAGATATTCACTAAAATTTCCGCTTGGGACCAAATATGGTCCCACTGCGCGGTCTCGGGTTAAAGTAAATTTTATAACAGATAACATTACGTTTGTTTGTAGATTTTTTCATTTGAGTTTGATTCGAGAAAATGCCAATGACAAGACAAAAGTGGCTCAATAGTAAGATAATAATGACACATTCATGACACAACATTAACTGTTGTGCGCCACCCAGAAATAGAATGCGTCATGCGCCACGGTGGCCAGATATGGCCACCACTTATTCCACCATTACAACAAAACTATTTGGTCG
>SCLG01000010.1:812009-824214 GCA_004367875.1 Oikopleura albicans | reverse complement strand
AATTCGATTGACGGTGTTATTTTTTGCGTAGGCTGGAGATTTCAAACAGGTCTCTAGGGGGCCCTAGTGGCCAAAATCAATTTATGAATAGTCAGATTAAAGTAGTTTGACGAGCTCTACAACTTGGCTTTATCAGTTTTTTTTTTAATTATTGCGAAATAATGTGAATTTTTTTAAGTGCTTGTTTATTTACACGCATTTTCCCCCTACGGGTTCCCAAAAACTCCTTCCACCTGAGAGTTAATGTTGAAACATAACGTGATCGGTTCCGAATACATCAGACAAAAATGCAGATTGTGGTTGAAATTGGTGTCAAAAAATCAACATGTTTAATGCGTGTTTGCTGTTTTTTGTATTCGCTAAAGTGAAAGAATCAAGGTCAAACAAACTTTAGGTATTTCAAAGACAAAGATTTATGCTTCGGCCGTGACTTCAAAAACGCGAATAATGCGAACTCCGAGTCGGTTTCCCTTGAACAGTGCGCAGGTATTGCCGAAATCATTCAGCACCCAGAATACGATCGAACTGTCACAGTAATGAATGACATTTGCCTCCTTAAATTGAGCAGCCATGTCCAGTATAATCAGCACGTGCAACCAGCATGTCTACCACGACAGGGTGCCAGTCTCACAGATGACCTTGTTCTCACAGAAGGTAATTTTAATCAAAAATTCATGGATTTGAATACAATTATTTTGGGTTTTTTTTGTTCGCTTGAACTTCCCGAACCTGTCCAAGGGGCAACAATATTGGCAAAATATCGTGTAAATATTGTGTAAAATTTTTGAGTAACAGTGACTTATGAAATACATTTTTGGGGTTTAGAGAAAAAAAGGTGTAAGGCGATAGAACTGCATACGAGGATTCCAAAAAAGTGTATAAAAAGTTCTCAAATACAACGTTTTCAAATTTTATAAAAAACAATTTGCCCGCCAGTTCGATTCCTCCGTTTAGGGGTGTGTTATTTGAAATAGGGGTCGGCACGATTGGTTCACGGCACATGACTTTAATAAGCGAAGCCCTGCCAAACCAATTTTTTGTTTTGAACGGACATAAAGCCAAGCCGAGCCATTTTTTTCTTGGGTCAAAAAAGTAAGCTGAAGCAAGACAAATCAGAATTTATTCACACCTAAAAATATTCTCACCGGTTTTTCAAAAAAAAAATTTAATATGATATAATAATAATTTTAGAGGAAAAACTTGATACTGAGACTTTCCCGCTTGGAGAGGATGGAAAACAAGCTCAAAAATTAAACTGTTTCGTTGCTGGATGGGGATATCGTCAAGAGAACAAATGGACTTCGCTTCCAGATATTCTACAGGTTTGGTTTATTGAGGAACAAATTTCAGATTAATTTTTTGCCCGGAAATATATTCTTATAATTTCTCGACAGGCGAGTGTTTGCTCAATTTGGTATGCGCTGTTTTTTTGGCATTTTTTACTAACTTATACTTGAAAAATGAAACAATCACGTAATTGTATGTAATTACCGGTTGAGTTTCATGAAAATTGGCCGTACATTTCTAGTATACCGTGTCGGCGTATTTTGACATGATATAAAGACAAGTTTTCCTCCTTTTTTATTGGAACTAGGGTGCCCCTCTCTTCTTTCTCCTTTATAAATATGGTTTATACAACACCTAACACGTTATGTTAACACACGGTATGTTAACAAAATTACATTATGTTCACACTTTTTGGGATTTGATTAACTTCGATTTCAAATTGTTTAACCAAACGCCTTACCACACTATGTTAACAAAATTACATTATGTTAACAGTTTTTGACGTTTGATGGTGTTAACATAACGTGTTAGGTGGTTATTTCAAGATAACCGCGAAACTAGTGTAATTTTAATATAATTTAAGGATGCGCAAGTTCATCTATTTTACAATGAGACTTGTGAGGCAGCTTATACAGAGATTGACAATACGGGCACCGAAATTCAATATTATGTCCGGGATGCCATGTCCTGTTTCGGTCATGAGGAAGGCGGTATCGACGCTTGCCAAGGTGACTCTGGTGGCCCACTTATTTGCATTGAAGAAACCGAAAGAACGGAATTCTGGACCGATCCTGAAAATCCCGATAATTACATTGGCCACAAAAATCCAGTCCTACGAGGAGTTGTATCGTGGGGTGAAGGATGCGCACGAAAAGGCAAACCCGGTGTATATGCCCGTGTTTCACAGTTTCGGTGAGCAAAATGAATTCGCCAAATTGACCATTATGTTAAAAAAAAATAGTCATATCTCATAGGACCCGGTCCCGGACAGTTAATATCTTTTTTGCCTGAACATACTGTATTTTACTATTGTGGGCCTATGGGGTCTATTTATTTGAAAATTGTTTTGGCCATTTTGTAAAACTCAAAAAGTTAGTATGAAAAAGTGTGAGAATAAAATTCATAAAAAGTCTGAGGCGAACTCTAGAACTTTTTGAAGGTCAATTTTATTTTGACTTTCGGAAAATTCAAGGGCCATTTACAGACATTTTATAAATTTCAGTTTTACACTTTTTCTCACTAACTTTTTGAGCTCTTTAATCTGACTAAAACAATTTTCAAATAAATAGGCCCTATAGGCCCACAATAATTAAATACAGTATATTAAACAGATATTAACTGTCTGGGACCGGGTCCTATGAGATATATAATTGTTTTTACTGCAGAGTATGGCAGCTCAACTAATACTATAAAATAACATTTCATACTTCATCTTTTCACGAACCAGACGGTACATAAAAATCAACAGATAAAAACTTCCAGATTTTTGTTGTCAAATATGTTGTACGTTTCTAGACCGTTTTTTTATCGCGAATCTTTTTGTTGACCCTGGCTCTAGTTCACTGATTGGATCCATAATACCGTACGGTCACATGCCAACGAGATTTCGCCGAAAGGCTGTCCAAACGTGCGCGACTACTACAAGGTAACGGAAGGCGTGGACGTTTTGTGTGGTCATGATACATGCTCGGTTGTTTGTCAAAATACCGACTTGCATCCAAATACCGACGAGGTCGTCTGTGCCAAATCGGGCCGATCCAACAAGGGCAAATGGGACCCACCCTCGGCCAAATTGCCCATGCTCGCATGCGCTCATGATCCAGGCCATTTCACAAAGTGTGGTGCCATCACAGCCGCCATCGACGTCGAAGATTTGGAAATGATGAACATTCAGTGTACTACTTATTTGGTTTAAATCACCCCCAATTCCATGAATTTAAATTAAATTTTGGTTTAGTGCAAAATAAGTCCAAAAGTTGGCTTCGAAAGTGTTTGTGAGCCTTCCGCCGCCGTCATCAAATGCATCAACAACAGAGGATTCAACTACGAATATCCAAAACTACGATGTGAAAGTAAGCCATGTATTTACTACTTGTGATTTTCGGTTGGTCTAATGTATACTTTCGCCATCCTTAAAAAAACAATGCAAAATGGACATTTTATGAATATAACCCGGTACGCAGTTATCGGGTGGGTTTGTGCTGTTATCGAGCACCCTTTGCTGTTATCGGACCGTTTTTGTCCATATTTTTGGATATATATGGCCAAATTTCCCGCTCTTGCTGTTATCGGGTACCCTGGTACTGTTATCGGGCGTTTTTTTTTTCATATTTTTACTTTATTCCGCTTCCGCCCTGAGCAGTTATCGGGCGCCCGATTAAGGTTTTTTGTCGCGAAACTCGCCCGATAACTGCGCACCCGGTGTATACCGAATTACGGACACTATTTTCGAGATTCAAAAACGTCCATATTCGAAGTATGGACAGACTGTATAAATGTTAATTTTTATTAAATTTGACGTTAAATCGAAAAAAGTATAGCAGCTTTTGTTTATCGGATTTTTGATTTGTATATAATGCCACATGGAAGTTTGGAGATGATATTGAAAATCGGACAATAGGCCCTCAGAAAATTTCAGATTTCAAACTTTTTTTTTTGCGTAGCTAGACCCTTCGCAACAAATCGCGGAATTTTGGAATAAAAAAAGATATAATAACCGAATATATTTTTAGAACCAAAGTCAACGACAAAGTGCGGTCCGGTTTACCAGGCTTTCCCACAGCTAGAGGAAGGAGGTTACAGCGTGGCCTGTACCACATCAACGTGTACGGTTAAACACAGCGCAGCGGCCAGCGTCACACCATCCAGTATGAAGTGCCGAGCCGGCAAGTGGGAGTTTATTGATACGACAGCCGAAGAGGTCCAATTTGAAATTCAGACATTTAGCAGCTTAGACGATGATGTCATATGCACAACTAAGGTATATTTAAACCCGAATAAAAAAAAACGGAGTAGGGTACTTTCACGACTATTTGTGATCGCGAAAAACCCGGTTATGAGTACTTTCGCGACCACACCATTTGGTCGCGAAATGGTGTGGTCGCGAAAGTACTATTAAACGAGTTTTTCGCGACCATAAATGGTCGCCAAAGTACCCTTCACCAGAAAACCCGACTAAGGCAACATATGTCTCACATTTTGAAATACTAGAATGGAAAATCGATGAGTCTGAAGGAACATGCATTCAACAGATTTTACGTCCCACACGCAACAGGTAATTTTAAGCTTTCGGAATTTACGAACTTTTCGACACGCTGAGAAACTTATGATATGTAAATTTGCTTTGAGTGTAAAAATGACCAGTCACGTTTGCAGAAGTATAAAAAAGATGAAGTTTTGGCTAGATTTGATGTCCACAGTTTTTTCGCAGGTTAAAAACTTCAGTATTTGACGTTTGCTTCCAGAAAATTTAATCCCTAGCACTTATAGCGAAGTTCATAAGTTGGTAGTCATTGAAACTTTAGTACCCAACCATACCGTCCAAAAATAATCACGTGAAAGTGTCAACATAAGGGCGCTACGACTGAATTTTACTTAGAGAAAAAAAAATAAGCCATAACCATCAAAAAAGTGCATAAAAAACTTATTCACGGCACTTGAACCGTGGCCACAAAAATGGCCCATATCGAGGCCTTAAATCAAATTTATGACGTGAAAGGGTGAACTTCCATTTTTTAATTTTACGTCGAATGGCCAAAACCTTTTTTAACGAAAAAATTTGGTGGTTATGGCTCATTTTTTTTCTCTTATAACATCCGATTTTCCCAATCTCATTGGTTAAATTTAGAACAAGAATTGCTGGGATTCGGGCCAGTGCGTCATCCTAAGCCAACCTGCATGCGAAAAGGCGTGACCAGAATTTGTGTGTATCAATGTCCACGCCGCGTCGGAGGGGTGGGCAAAACTGGCCGCCCATGGAAATGTCACTCGTCTAAAGGATGGCTGCCAAAGAACTGGAGCGGTAAACTTTGGTGCCATCACGTGTACAGCAAAGACGGCAGCTACGATGTTGCCCGCGAAGCAAAACAACTGGGCTAAATTATTGGCAAAGTGTTAGGGTTCATAAAAGTTTTAATGAAAGTGAAATTTTTATTATTAATCGTAGAGTACACCACATACCTGCTTGAGGTTATAGTCAGTTTTTCCCCTGAGCTCCCACCTACTTGAAGTAATAGGTCCATTTATATACACCGGTTGCGCAGTTATCGGGCCGATTTTGCGACAAAAAAGCCTTAATCGGGCGCCCGATAACTGCTCAGGGCGGAAACGGAATAAGGTAAAAATTTGCAAAAAAAAAACCCGCCCGATAACAGCACGAGCGGGAAATGTGGTCATTTATACACATATATATTCAAGAGCAATGCGCAGGGTGCCCGATAATTGAACACAAACCCGCCCAATAACTGGACGCCCGATAACTGTATACAGAGTTTTTGTTCCATTTTTGGGTTAACTTTAAGCAGATAAACGGAACTGTTACTCTAAGCAGGTTGGTGGTGTAAATATTTAATAAGCAGGTTAGTGGTGTTTATATTATATAAGTATGATATTTGAAAATTTATTTATTTATTCAGATTGCGAGTATCATTATAGTCATTACCAATATACTGTTCTTACTCGCTTTAAAAGCGTTATCGGCTATAGCGTCCCTTATGGGACTAAGGACTGTATAATTATCTCAAATGGTATAATCTGTTATGAACATGAAATTCATCATAGTCAAATTGTTTTTGATAAAATATTTTTGTTCAATTATGAACCCTAAATAGTAACTTACGTTTGCTTTAAAATTTCCTGTTCAAAGAAAAGCTTCTTTGAATAGTGCCCGTCAATCTTGCCAATGTTGGAGATTCTCATATCAAACTTGTCTTCAGTTACTAATTATTTGAATCAAAGAGGGGCAACTTATGAAAATGTTCAACTTTGGTAAACCGGAAGTTATAAACCGGAAGTGCCTTTTCTTACCCTGATGTCACCCCATGCATATACCCTATTGTGGCACCACACCATACTATATACAAATAAAAAATCGATATCCGATTTTTGGTCATATTTACCCCCCTATATTAACCCCGGCACAACATAACTCTGTTTTTGTATTTTATTGTTAATTTTTGTTCTGGATAAAGAAAAAACCGAAAACAGTCACGTGACTTGGTCACGACGTCTATTTTATATTTTCTTCTCACTGATACCTTCACAAACACCTTTTACTCCGCATCTGTCACAAGCTGGCGTGATAGAGTCAAATGAAAAAAATGCAACAGTTTCTGAATTTCTAACAAGGTATACAAAAAAGTATTTGGGCTATTAGATTCATGTAATAAACAATTATTTGAAAAAAAAAATCAATTCGCCATCTCAATCACCATAACATGTAATTGCGAAAAAATAGTTTAACTCCCAGGGGGAAGTGCGTGTAAATTTACCAGTTTTTTTGAATTATTGCGAATTATTGTGAATTTTTTAAGTGCGTGTTTATTTACACGCATTAACCCCCTACGGGTTCCCAAAAACTCCTTCCCCCTGAGAGTTAAAAACAAGCCTTTTTTTGAAAACCTATTTTTCTGTGACGCCTACACTACTACTTCAAAAATCGAAAGAGATTTTGAAATGTAGTTCCCTTTTTTCAAGATCCCTTTGTAAAACTTGAAAATCGAAAAAATAACTTTCAACAAACCAAAAATAAAAAAAACGAAATACTTGATTTGAACTGGCCCGATACGGCCCAATAGGAAAAAATGAATTCACGTGACCAAAAAAGGAGTCATTTTTCGTATGACGTATTGGGCCAGTCGTCACGCGCGCTGGCGATAATTTGAGTGTATCATGATGAAGCTCTATTACCACATTCGTTTATATATATATATACATTTATGCATCTTTTGTGAGATAAATTGAACTTGATACACGAAAATTATATTAGAGTGATTATTATATTTGAGTAAATTAATAATGCTTTTAATGTTCTGTACTGCACATTAATAAACGATGATTTTACGAAAAAACAAACTGGTGAATTTTCACAGCAACTGAGCACTGGCAACAGAAATACGCATTTTTAACCCCCAAGCACGATTATTTAGCACATCCTTGAGCACGAGGCCGGACGTTTGTCCGGCCCTTCTTCTGCTCTTCTCTAGTCGTACGTAATATCTGTATAAGCAAATCTTTATAAGCAAATCGATGGTCCTGAATCCAATGAGCATACTCTCGAAAGCTCCCCGACCACCGTTGGACACTTTTTGGTCGATTTGACCACAAAACCACAAAGTCACAAACGGTTAACCGGGCGACGTATGCGGTTCAATGTTTGCAAGCTAGTGCACCGTTGATTTCTATACAGTTTTAGAAAAATATGACAGAAAAAAATGCGCGTGATAATTATTAATTGCAAATAACCTCTTTTTTAGATTTTCTGGGTCCGATCAATGCCTAATTAGTTTTAATTATGTATATAAAATTTGTATTTTTATTTGCTCCCAAACTTTGTCATCGATTATTCTATGTTGGTTTTCAATGTTAAGTCTTTTAACAAAGCCGAACAACAAATGTAAAAAACGATCCAAAACCAAAAGAACAAACAAATTAAGGGGGCACTGTTACTCAAATGATATGAGTCAACACGACGTTGTTGGTCCTTAAGAACTTTTTTTCGCCAAAACTATTAAATGCAAAACCAATTATGCCAAATTATAGAACTTGAAAATTTATTCAGAAAATTGGTAACAACTAAAATTCTCAAAATGTCCGTGGCGAGCTTTAGAATTTCTTGAAAGTCGGTTTTTTTCGACCTTCGAAAAATTCGAGAGCTCGCTACAGATATTTTGACAACCTTTTTTTTCCCCATTTTTCTTCTAACTTTTTGATTTTTATAATTTGGCCAACATAGTTAAGTAAATTGGCCCTCTTGGTCAAAAATCATTAAAAGACCCTTGTTAGTGAAAAAAATAATTCTCAAAAGGGACCAACAGAGCCTAATACAGGATATACAAGCGTCTTTGAAAAAAACTAAATACAAATAGTTGAAATTTTTTATTAAAAATAATAGAAGTATATTAATTGAGTAAATGGTTAAAATTTTAGTGAACAAAAAAAAAATACTTAAGCTTGACCATTTATCAAATATATATAGTTCTCTAAAAACAAATAAAAAATAAACAGGAAATTTGACCTCCTTTTAAGTACATAAATATTTTTTTCTTCATTTCTTTTGAAAATGCTGAGTAGAAAAATAGAGTCTTTTGGTTTGAAATTTTTGAGTGGTTCATTTTAACCGTCTTTGTGGTGATCGACCGCGTCGTGGTGATGGTGACCTTGATCGACGTGCCGTGTGCAAAAGCTGAAGTTATTATTAGATTTTATACGATACTCACATTGAGGGACGGTTTTCTTATTTCGACCTAAGTCCTTATTTGTGCCTTAAGGACCGGTCAGTTATGTTGTTTACAAACTTGAATTTTTTACATCTTTTTTTGAAGAAATGCTTCCCTTACTTTAAATCTTTTCGTCAAAATGTCGATTTGCAAATTTTGACTAATCAAGTTCAGGGTGGTCCCCAAGTTTAAGGGCAACAATTATGGTGCCGAAACTGGCACCGTTTTATGCAGTGAACTTTCCTTTAACGAACAAAACATAACTTTGCAGTTGCATGGTGGTTTCCATGACCGTTTTTATACTATCTAGTATAGTCTATGTTAATTTTGTAAACAACAGGTATGACCGGTCCTTAATGTCAATTATATATACCTCACGTTGGTGTCCTTTTTTTGTGATACCTCCATGTTAATCATATTCATGAGATTTCTAAACCTACCAGGGATGTGACTCACCGGATAATAAGTCAACAAAAAAATAACTTTTCACTTACCGCACCACGTTTTGTAAATGCTTCTCCTTTGGACACACACGAATTACCGTCCATAAGTGCGGGCCAAATGTAATACGCCACTAGTGGTGCAGAATATTCAGAGTCATAACTGCGTCTGTACCTATGATATAAAAAGAGTTAAACTCGCCGATAAAATTATCAAAATAATTTCTTACTTTTTTTCATTAAATAGTTCGCCATCAACGGCATGCGCAATGTCCACACGCGGATTGACAGCTTGCATTTCAAACGCTATATTTTTAGAATTAGAAATAATAGAATTATAAAAATTTCCCCAACGCCCAACGCTCCCAACGTGTTGATTGGGCGTTTGGCGTTGGCCAACGCATCTCAACGCCCAAGGTTTTCAACACTGCTCACGAGTTTCATTTTGCCAAATAGTCGACGAGATACGAGCTCAGGGCGTAGGTGATGAACAGTTTCTACCAGTAATTTCTACCGGTAGTTTTTTTATTAAAAGTTAGAAATTTGAAATGACTAAAATGTGGGAAAACTTTCTAACAAAATCCCCTCATTTTAGTCATTTCAAATTGCTAATAAAAAAAAACCGGTAAAAATTACTGGTAGAAACTGTCCATCACCTACGCCCTGAGCTCGTATCTCGTCACTGTAGTATAAAATTATTATAAATATGACTATCTTTTAAATTTTCAATTTCTTAATTTAAATACAGTCCTCACTCGGAGACGTTTCCGGATCTTCAAAATAACGTCCCTCACCGCCCGTAGGTTGTGGGATAATAACCTTTTGATAAAAAAGCGTTCCTTATGGGAAAAACGTTCGTTATGGGAGCGTTACTGATGACAGTAAAGACCAGTTAGGCGTTGGGGTGCGTTTGCCAACTTTTTCAGCGCTGGTAAAGACTGTATCATCATTAAAAAATGGACTTACCAATCCTGGAACATTCTCGGATATAATAATTCAAAAGGGTAAAATCGCATTCGGCCGGGTATGATATGATCGGATTCGAGTTCATATGTTTAACTACCTCCCGCACGCTCATTTCAATATCATACAAGTCGAGATTGCGGACGATATAATCCCCAATTGCTTCTTCTAGCGTCTCGGGACCAACGTGAATCGGCATTAGCATTTTCCGGGCACGATCCTTGAAAAGTCGAAAAGCGGATTTGGCAGAATGAAAACTGTGGTTGACTTTTTTTTGGTTGTACCAAAATAACTACTCTTTCGAGGCCCTTACCATAATAGCTAAAGATTTTTAATTGAAACCCCTCATATACACCAAGTGCGCCCTTATGTTACAAAACCAAATCAAAAAAAAAAGTGTAACATAAAGGAAAATTGTAACATAATGGCGCAGTGCGTAGGCAATTTCGCTGGAAAACGCCAAAAAAAATTAAAAATTGTAACAAAAACATGTTTATCAATCGTTGATATTATGGGCCCGAAAAGAATAGTAGTTAGGTACAACGTAAAAAAGCTACCTTTCAACGGTGGCAATGTAGACAATTCGCCGTACCATTTCTTCCTCATCGACGTACCGCCGCAGCGTATCCATAACGGACATCCGGTCGTGCGAAAAAAGCGTTGAGTAACGAGTAATTAGACGATTTGCGCGAATGTCATTGGTTAAATGCGCGCGTGTAGGTGACGGACTGTACATTGGTTTGATCAATTTGCATACAAAAAAGTGGATCTTATTCTCGGTCTCCTAAAGGAACAGAGACCAGTTTTTCTTTAAAATTAATTTCGAACCAAAACCTTCTGTATCGTATCGGCGATGGACTTCTGTAACGAATGGGTCGGGTATAAAGCGGCACATAAGGGACATATTCCAAGTCTTCAATGCTAAACACACAAATTAGTTTCAGAGGAAATTCCTGGATAAATAGCACAACCAATTTGTCGAAGGTTACGTACATATAAAAATCCATAAATACTCAAAACAATTTGCAAATAGTAATAATGACAGAAATATATATTTTTTGTTTCACAGTAAATTACTAAATATTATATCGGTGCTAATTTTAAGGGACTTTTTCGTCTGGTAAATTTTTTATTGACCTAGTTTATCATCACGCCCAAAACAGGCACACGCGCATGATTGATGGTAAGCAGTGTTGGAAACGTTGGGCGTTGGGATGCGTTGGCCAATGTCAAACACCCAACCAACGCGTTGGGGGCGTTGGGCGTTGGGGAATTTTTTCCCCCAACGCGTTGGGAGCGTTGGACGTTAGGGCAATTTTTCGCCCAACGCGTACAAAATTGGTACGTTGGCCAACGCTTGCGTTGGGCGTTGAGAAAAATTAGTGCGTTGGCCAACGGTTGCGTTGGGCGTTGGGAAAAATGGACCGTTGGCCAACTTTCGCAACACTGGTAGTAAATATTACTTAAAGTGAAACTATGTTTTTTATCATTTTGGCCAATTCATTCTGGGGGCCTTAACTGCAGCTCTTACCGGGTTATAAGGTCACGTTTTTCCAGCGTTAAAAGTCGCACTTCAGATCGTAACTTTGTGATTTGCCGGTCGTAATCGCCCACTAAATCGAGACGAGTTTGGGTTTCCGTCAACTCTAGTTTTGATTCGGATAGTCTTAAAAATCGTAATTAAAAATCATTTAATAGCGAGCAACTTCTCTCAATCATTCTCTCATCAAAACGCGCTTTTTAGTCGTTTCTTAAACCGATACTAATTTTTTAACAAAAGCAATCAGTCGAGAAGTCATTGATAATGACACTTCACTTCAAGGTCAAATTTATGTTCAAGAATGCCATACATTAAGAGCCCTTGATTTTGCCATATGTGATTGGAAACATATTTTTTAACTTTGAATATGAAGTCCTATGAGTGCTGGAAGTTCGTTTAGCTATTAGATATAGCTTATTAAATATGATCTATATTAAATTTGGCTTAAAATGTTCAGGACAGTTTAATCGAACTGGAAAGGCAAGCGGGCTTTGCCGGGCTCTGCTCCTGACTTCACCAAGTAACACAGCGGCCCCTGT
>SCLG01000010.1:798637-811035 GCA_004367875.1 Oikopleura albicans | reverse complement strand
CAGGGATCCAAAATATCAAACACGAATTTTTACAATCAGTCCCATTTAGCCCATATTTGAGCTACACATATCCAAATAAATTCACATCTAAATGTAAATTCCGTCTACAAAGTCGTTTAGGGGTTAATAAGATTGTAATTAAATTTAGTTTGCTGAGAATCTTCAGAAAACGTCAAAGATAACAAAATCAAATATTTGCCCAAATTTTATTTACAAAATGCCCAGAAGCACTTCTTAAGAGCTATGGAGTAAATTATGTGACAGATTTCAATTTGATTTAATGACTCATCTACAATTCAATTTTCGTATATATTTTATAGATGAAAAATCTTCAAGTATAAAATCAATGAACAACACGATTTATCGTACACCACCTAACACGTTATGTTAACACACGTTATGTTAACAAAGTTACATTATGTTAACACTTTTTTGGATTTAATGAACCTCGTTTTCCGCCCACGCTCTAACACGTTATGTTAACAATCACCTACGTCAAAAGTCATTATGTTAACAAAGTTACATTATGTTAACATTTTTCAGTCACGTTTATGTGTGCATTTTTTAGATTTCATGAACGTCGGTTTCCGCTCACGGCCTAACACGTTATGTTAACAACGATATGAATACGGTCAGCTGGCGACCTGAAAGGCCAGTCGTTTCATTAGATATTTCTATAATTTCTCTAAGTTCATAACTTAAATGGTATCGACGTTTTTTGGTTTGACTCATTTCATTTATACCGATTTTTGTAACGATCAATTTAAGAAAATAAAGAAAATGTGATAAAAATTGAATTGCGCAATTCCTAGATCTAGAAAAAACAACCCTAAATTACATTATGTTAACAAGAAACCTCTAAATTACATTATGTTAACAAAAAGCCCCTATATTACATTATGTTACCAGAAAAAAAATTTTTCCCAACTTTTCCGCCTACGTCCTACCATATTATGTTAACAAAGTTACATTATGTTAACAGTTTTGGACGTTTAATGGTGTTAACATAACGTGTTAGGTGGTGTATTTGAAATGTTGACCAAATTAAATCAAATTGATTGATTTTATGTTGAACACCTGTTTAACTGGTTTAAAATGCAAATTCTTGAGTGTTCGGCCTAACAATTGTAGATTTGGTAAAAATGCGCAAACCGAAAATTTTCAAAAAAAAAATCAATTACTGGCACAGCCAAGTTTTAGTGCTCTTAAAACTTTTTCGATTTCATTATTCAGAAGTTAGGTACCATGTTCAGAAACAAATACTTAGGCTAAAAAAGGGAGTTAAAATTTATGCCATGGTGCATTTCGTAGGTTATTATTTTTCTAGGTTATTGAAAATGTTAAATGCAGTGGGTCAACGGTGTTCGTATAACCCGTAGGGCCCTATAGGGGAGACTGTGAGGGCAAATGCATCGTTGCGTGGCAATCCTCACACAGTGACCCTTAAGAGTTAATATAAATAAATATGTCATAAAAACGAAACTAGCTGTACTACAGTCCCCAGTCCCTTATGGGCCACCTTGAGGGCTCCAAAAATGCGGCCCATAAGGGTTACATTGCCGTTTTGGAGAAAAAAACCTTACTAAGTAATTTTATTGTTTTTTTTTTTGATTGAAAACGAGTTTTTCGACATTTCAATATAATTGGAGATTTAATTGACTAACAAATCATTTATGGAAGACCGTTTTGAGTTCTCGAAAAAAACGGTCATAATGGGATGAACGGCCGTAATGGGATTAGCGTCCCTAATAGGGTTAATTTGGGTCTCGTTTTTTCGTTTCCAAACAAAATTACACCTGACAAAAGAGAACTAAAATCACCTACGAAGCTGGACAAAAAATTCACAGATATTTAATCGAAAAAATCGTGGCCCATAAGGGTTACATGGCGCATAAGGGGCCGGCCCATAAGGGACTGGGGACTGTATATGACCGTGAGAGTTAATGAACATTTTTTTGTAGTTTTTTTAATCAAAGATTTGAGTTTTACGTGCGTCAGTAGTTTTGTGTTGAATATTTTTTAACTGCTGTCAACCAACCAAAATAATTTTGTCTAATTTCACTTTTTTCGTTTTATGTTGCACCATCAAGCCTACTATGTATTTATATAGGCAATTGTAAAACACGTACAACTTTTTTCACACAAGATAAATTGTACAAATACAGCCGCTTAATTCAACATAATCTCAATATTTTTTGCAGCAGTATAAATCTCTTTAATGATTACATTTTTTTCTCTGTAAAATTTGTTTTTTCTGTGTTGAAGGCGTTCTCATGTGAAACGAATGAGAAAAACAAGATAGAAAAAAGCAAACCGAATCTATTGACTCTGTATGAAAGTTTATACAAAAGAGTGATAGTTCAAAAGTCTTGACAAATCACAAAGAAGTAAAAAAAAGATACAAAAGATTTTTCAGCTTTTTGAGATTCCCATTCTGAGAGGCACTTTCATGTCCCAATCTCAATTGACACATTTCAGACTTTCACGGACGGAAAAAATAGTATTCTACAGAACTTAAATATATCGCACTGATTTTCAAACGCGAAAAATAAATAATGTTACCACTTTTTGGTAACGTTGCTCTAAGGCCTATGTGGCCTGTCATTGGTCTTTTTTGAGCGCGCTCGGCCAATCACCGAAAGGCAAATCACCGAAAAGCGATTTCCTTCTTTTAAAATATTTTGTATTACAGTCCCCCCCTTCTAAAGTGCCGCACTTAAGGAAAAATATGCATTTCCGCTAAAAATTTTTTCGCGTTTTAAAATCAGGACGATATGATGTAGTCTCGAGTTATCGCCTTGGTACGATTTGGCCTACCAAAATGCTCTCTAGCGCCAAAACATATTTCCGATTTTCAAGAAGTAACAAACGCGAAAAGTTCTGACACCAAAATGTGTCATTCTGAATTCATCCTTCTGATGAATTAATTTAAAAATCAAAACCAAAATTGAAAAAAATAAAATCAAAACCGATGTATATATGAAAACTCGAATCTGGGTTATAAATCATCGCAAATTCGGTAGAAAAAAAGCTACTGTTCGTATTCATATGGCAACGCTTTCAACTCATTTGTTCCATTCTTTACCGTGGAGATTAAGAAATCTATTCTTCTTTTGTAATTATACACTTGGAGCCGAATAAATACTGAATGTACATTCGCAGTTTTTTGTTGAATAATCATATGCAAAGGTCCATTTGCGATTTTAAATATCATTTGACAAGATTAGCCATATACCGAGGCGACTAAGGGTCTCTTTGGTGTAAAAAACGAGCTCTACTTGAGTAACCCACAATTTGAGTCTTTTAAAGGATGAGAAAAATTGCGGCCTTTACGCCTACTTTTTTGAAAATTTCAAAATTTGAAATTATAAAAAAACTACAGATAAAATAACTTATAAAGTTAACTCCTAAGTTCCCGACAGTGCCATATCATATTATTTCATATTTGCCAAATGGCACTGTTTTCATTTATTTCGTTAATGAAATACGGTAAGAGTGATCCTCGATCGGTTACTTTCGATAATTCCCGATAAACCGGTGATAAACACCCGGTTACCGGTTTTAATACTTTTGTCCAATAATTCCACTAAATACTATCTCAAATGCAAACTGTTTTCATTTTGGTTTCATAGAGAAATTGGAATACGTAGACACGGCCCAACAGTTTAGTTTCAAGCAACTGTGTCATATGGCATTGTCGGGAGGGAAATAGGAGATCAAAAACGCGAGTGTCGTTTTTAGTAAAGTTCCAAGATGTGCAGTCATATATATACACTCCATAACTAGTTATCTTAACACCAGTTGTCGTAATAAAATTGGGTTATTTAACACTTTTTAGACCCAAGCGCATATTGTATCGCGATTTCCCATTATCTGACCAAATGACCTACCCAATTATCTTAACAAAGTTCAATTATCTTAACACTTTTTCAGCAAAACAGTTATTAAGATAACTGGCTAGGTGGTATATAAATATATATATATGTACGAATCTGTGTTTTTGTTTTGATTATTTAAAATTCAAGATTTGGTAGTCTCGTTAATTTTCTTGAAAACGTGCACAACTGGGAGTGCACAACAAGAAGGTGCACAACTGGAAGGTCCGGACTGTATTTTACACCCTACGATCAAACAGTGTATTGAGACGAGGGCGGATTAAGATTAATGGGCCTCTGATGAAATGCGATTAATTCCATTTTATAATTCATCGGAAGACTTTGACAGATAATAAACAGACTTCTTCCGACTAAATGGAGACAAACTGTCTGGAATGCAAATTTTGAATGTCAAAGTCGTATTCATTGTTGGAACTAATTGTTATTTTTGATCACATAATAATCATATGAATAAAGATATAGGTCATGCTTGATTTCGGTAATTTCACTTAACTAAGCTTTAGTAAAACATTTTTTCCGCCCGTAGTATTTTTTCCGCAAGAAAATTTCGATAAAAAGGTCATTTGGTTGTTTGAAATTCTCTCAAACTACTGACAGGGTGCCTTCCGCAATTATTGGGAAAATTTTTTACTACTTGCGCAGTGATTGCGCAGCAATAAATTGTAATTAGCCAGCCTACAGGCCGCGTAGTTATCTTGCATCCTGGTGTTATCCGGCACGTAAAAGAATGTTTTTGAGTTATTCTTTTCGAAGCTTTAACAATTTACGTATTGATATATCTGCTTTCATGTCGTTGGTCCCTATTATGCATTTTTAATTCTCACCAAAACGGTCCTTTAGTTTTTTTGGACCTATAGAACAAATGTAATCGAAAACCAATTTTGACAATTTAGAGAACTTAAAAAGTTAGTTCAAAAACGTGACAAAATAGAATTCTCAAAATGCATGTAGTGAGCTCTAGCATTTTTTGAAGGTTTAAAAAATACGACCTTAAAAAAACTCTAGAGCTGACCACATACATTTTCATAATTCTACTTTTCCACATATTTTACTAACTTGTTAAAAGTTCTATAATTTGGCAAAATTGTTTTTTGATTAAATGGGTTCTATTGGCCCGAAATAATTAAAGGACCATTTTGGTGATAAAAAAGCACAATAAAAATACGAAAACCATGTGAGACAACATGACGAACGAGAATTTTTATTTATTTTCTAAAAAATGACGCATAAAAGTAGAGGCCATTCATTAAAGTAACCTCCAATTATGCTCTAATTGGACAGTTTTCTGGATACCATGAAAATCAGCGTCCTCTTTTTGGAACCACAAGATTTTTCTCGAAAAAAAAACTGACTCTTATTTGGTCTTAAAATTTCGGCCATATAAAGCAACGGGCAGTAATTGGGGCCGGATAATTGCACCGGGGGTGTGTTTGGATAATAAATATAACCTTGAGATTTTTTATCGTCCTTTCGTGATCGAGTTTTCTCTTTTGATTTACTCTTTGCCTAAAGTTTTGTCTTCTGTGCCGTATATGATCTTGTTCGTGCAGTTTTATCAACAACGATCTCATTGTTGACTTTTAAAAGACAACTTGCTTGATATATTGTCATTTTATGTGAATGTGATTTTTTTATTCTCAAAAATTAATAAAACTGCGTCAGAGTTGAAAAAAATGATATTAACATTAATGTTATGAGTCGAAACGATTAGTGCCAATGGTATTTTACGTCTATCCGACATCTTTGTTTGCTTTTTTAGCGAAATTATCAAAAAATTCTTTTGTTTTTCTCTGAAAAAACGCCATTTGGCGTGTCTTATTCATTATTATGCCAAAGTTTTGTTCCTCAAAGTGCTATTGATCGTGTAAATACGAACATGAAGAAAATGTAATATAAAAACGTACTGAACACACAGGATGCGCCGTTAACCGGCCACTAAATTCTTTTCAAAAAGTGGCGGGCTAACGTGTTATTTGCCGGTTAACGGCTCATTGCATAGTCGTTAAATAATGTTATATCTGAAAAAATGTGGTCGAAAAATGGCCGGTTAACGTGGTTGTGGCCGTTTAACGGGTTATCGGTTTAAGGCTCATCCTGTGTAATTACACTTTAGTCATTTATAAAAAAAATTCTGAACCCTCAGTTGGAAACCGCGAGCCTTTGTTGGGTAATACCAAACCTGAGGAGTTATATTTGCAAAAAAAAAGATGCAAGATAACTGTGCTGGTTAGAGATTGGAACTACCGGTAAGTTTTTATAAGAAAGACGAAGTGTGTACGAGTAAGTGGAAAAAACAAGTAATATGGAAAAAACGTACAATAAAACATAATTTCGGTGAAAAAGGTGTCAGCAAGGTCTGCATCCAAAAAAGAAATTAGAAAAATTTAAAGTTAAAATTAAAAGTTAGAAAACCGCAATATTACTGCCCAATGCGTAGGCGAACATGCTAAACTGTATAATTTAAAATGATGAATTTTTGGAATTAAATCACCAAATGCTGGGAGAATATGACATTGGTGAAAAATATTTGCGTAGGTTGTGCATGAAATAAAAAAAAACGTTTACCTAAAAACCCATTGCTGATCCAAGGCATGAGTCGCGTTTTCATTACTTCTGATTCAGATGACTCGGATATGACGTTTATTATACCAAAAACTTCATGTTGAACTTTTCCGGTTAGCTCTAAAATCTCGCAGAGCTTGTTCAGTTTATCGTCGTCGCTGTCCGTTTCGAGCGCACCCACCACTCCATTTACTTTCTGATTTTAGCTTCAACATATTATTTTCAACCATTTAGTAATAAAATTGCTAAACTAAAAGACTCTATTCAATCTACCCCTGGTGGGCAGAAATAAATCAGAAACTGAAAAATGGGATAGCCTACACGATGCGCCGTTATCTTTCTCTTTTTCAATTGGTTTTGAATGATTACGGAACACCTAGTGTACAAATTGTGTCCCCTAGACTGAAGTAGATTTCAGATTCTTTAAGGCCGGCCTTACACCACCTGGGCAGTTATCGGCCAGTTGACCCGCTCGTGCTCTTATCGGGCAGTTTTTTTTCTCCGAAAAACTTTCCATTTTGAAAGGAATGCGACTTTTGAGACTTCTTGGCGGGATCAAAATTTTTTCTCTGGAGACTATCCTATCCGACGCGGTTTTTCCTTCTGAGTCTAACAGTTCTAGAACAAATAACGAAAAGACCAGCAGTTGTTGCGCAAGAGAGCAAAAAAGGTGCGTTAAGTAACCCAAGTTTCTAGAACACGGAGCGCGTTTGAGCCACCCGGCCTTGGTAAAAATATTCAGTAGAATTTTCTCCGCGTTCTGCACTTGAAAATTTTCTTCGACCTCGGACAGAAATCTCAAATCTCAGAGTAACTATAAATTGAAAATGTTTAAACTAGTCCTCTTGCAAAACGCCATACGTATTCCCTTCTGCAAGATCCTTAATCCGGTCCACCATTCTAAATAATTTATTTCCAGTTTTATTTTTTTCGTTTCTCAAGTTCCAATCGAATGACACATTCCGTTTGGAGGGTTCCAAAAAAAAAGAAATCTACTTCTCGTATAGTTTTCTTTCTTTAGAAGCCAAGATGAAAAAAAAATCCATTTTCATTGGCAAATACAAATCAAACTCGATCAGCGCAATTAAATATTTACTCTGAAACAATTGTCGACATATTTTTTTTTTCTCTCGTTCAAAATTACAATAATGGTTCAGCATTCAATGGCCAAAAAAAGCGTAATAAAAGGGAAAATGGTTGATTTAACACTCCGCAAATCCCACTGGCCACTTGGCTTTGTTCGGTGGCGCAGATACGCGAATGAGAGTTTCCGTGTTGCAAATCTATGACTTAGCGGCACTTTCAAGTTTTCAAGTAGATTGTAGATCTTGACAAGAAGTCACAAGACTTTTTTTCCATCTGATAATTGTGAAAAATCCAAAAAAAAAGAAGTCTGTTTTTTCCAAAAAATACAAAAATTTGCGAAATTCGAGCTTTACGAACAATTTGTAAAATTGAAAAAAGTGAAAACTCGCGAAAAATTCGTGAAAGTTTCTCGATAAAAATTCGCGAACCACTTGATTATATTTCCGTTTCGAAATTTTCGTGAAAATTCGTTGACAAGAAGTCACAAGATTTTTTTCCATCTGATAATTGTAAAAAATCCGAAAAGAAGTTTGTTTGTTTTTTCCAAAAAATACAAAAATTTGCGAACTTCAAGCTTCACGAACAATTTGTAAAATTGAAAAAAGTGAAAACTCGCGAAAAATTCGTGAAATTTTCTCGATGAAAATTCGCGAACCACTTGATTACATTTCCCTTTCGGAATTTTTAAAATTTTCAAAATTATTTTTTTGTTATAAAAAAGCTCCAAATCATCAAGAACATTTTTCAAAAATATTGGCCATTGTAAAAATTCAACATCTATTATACATGATGTGGATGATCTTTTTTGTTGGAGAAAAATGTCTGTACAAAGGTCTTCTGAACCGCCTACGGTACAATTTGGATTTTTGCCTACGCAAACATCAAAATTTGAATAGAATTAATGTTACTGGACTCATCAAATATAAAAACAGACCAACAATAAGGAGTACTTAAAAAGGTGAAAGATTTTTGAAAATATCTCAAAATTTAAATTCCTCTGTGTTGTTTGAGCTTAAATCGTTGAGAATCCAAAAAATGAATGTGTGACCAGTTACGAATGTGCCCAATCATGCACTTTTCGCTGCATCATTAATAGCGTCATTTTTTTCGCGGGCCAAAAATGCCCCCCTTTTGTTAGTCGAATATTCTCTACTTAACAAATTTGTAATACGAACGTCAATCTGTTGATAATTTTATGTTAAAGTACATTGTAAAAACTGATTTGCGTTGTTCTTTAGTATCCGGCTACTACATCTTCACAATGCAATTCTAAAACACCCGAACAAATAATGAAAAAATAAGAAAAAATCCAATGACGACTATTCGCGAGTTAAAATCAAAAGACAAATAAAGAGCCGCTTAACTAAAATAATAAATCGCTTTTCGTCATTTTCATTGTACAGGGGGGTCGAGCGGAAGTTGGCGAGATTGGGAGCGCCTCTTTTGGTACGAGCGATATTTTGGTACCAACAGAAGTTTTTGTACCAAAAAAAAAACAATGGTACCAAAAGAAGCATTTGGTAACAATAGTACCAATAGAAGCTTTCAGTACCAGTTTCAGTACCCGACTAGCTTGACAAAGACAGACCTGATTCGTGCTGTGCGTTTAAGACATTTCTTTATAAATTTTGATACTTATATAAAAACTAGTTTTGCGACAATGGCCTTGTATATTTTGATTTTCTCGTTTCCTGCCAAACTTGTTCCAGTTCATCCGCCAACACAATATCGTTGTTGTTTAGTTGTCATTTTTGAAGCATCGAAAACCCAAAAATTCCGTTCCCAAAAAAATTCTATTCCCACGAATTCATGACTAGTTCATATACCCGTATTTTACCTGGTTTTTTTACAGTATTTTTTTCACCTTTTATTTTGTTTTAACCAGGTGTACATAAAAGAGTGGTTTTACTGTTTTCCCAAACGACATATACCCATCTTAGGCAGATCTTACAACTGTTGTATAATACGGTATTGAATTTAAAAAAGACACAAGTTTGACAAATTCGCATAATGTGTCTCTTTCTTATATTTCACATTTTTGGATAAACTCTTAAACTACGAAGTTTTTAAATATTAATATTAGCGGAAGAAGGGACAATCAATTTTACAGCCAATGAGTATACCGTATACGAAAATAAAAGTGCACATTTTGTCGTTCACTATTTAACTGCTACTATTTTGTGATATAAATTGTACTTAATGACAGTAAAATGTATGATACACTAGTCTGTGTCTCGTCCCCTTTGTCTGAAATAACCAAGATGCTGGAATTCGAATAAAATAGAAATTCTCTTTAAAAATATCTAGAATAAAAACGAAAAAAAAAAATAGTTTCTATATGTTGTTCATCTGCCTATATTTAAAGATATATTTTTCTGTTGTTTTTTCATGCACATATCAAGCACATTCCATTCACCATATTACAATGCTAAATATCCTTTGTTTTTTCTCTTTTAGTGAATGAGATGACAAAATACTTTTCTAAAACCAACAAGGACAATGTTCGGTGCTCAGACTAAACTGGTTTCATCTTTTTCAGAAGTGCGAATATCCCCTGATCTGACATATTATCCTTTTAATGCTTTGTAGAGCGTTTTGAATCAATAAAATAGACTCTAACTAACCCAACATGTCGGATTTCTTTAACCCCCAAGCACGACCCCGGGATGTTTGTCCGGCCCGGGTGAAAACGCAATTTTCGAGTTGTTGGGCTATATTAAATGACCAGTGAAAAACAACATAGAATAATCGATTACAAAGTCGGAGAGGACATAAAAATGAAAATTTCATTTCCGTAATGAAAATTAATAAGTCATTTATTGGACCTAGGAAAAAGTGAATATATCGGAGATTGAAATAAGGCTTATTATTGAATTGTAATAAAAAATGCTCAATTAACCGAGAAAGGGGTAACCTCGGAGTAACAACTTATGTCAAAATCTGGCTTAGTTCAACGTCTAAAATAAACTGTTTCCGTTATACGTATTTCCGCTACGAAGCTATACATATATAAAACAATAAATCAGAATTACTACTTTGATATATCTTTCTGATATACTTTATTATTTGACTAAAAAATTCGTGATAATAAATGTCCAGGATTCGCGAGTTGGGTCGACGTCTGTTTTGGAGGTTTAACAATGCCTTAGAGAAAAATCCGACCAGAACACAAATCACCACTGGCTGCGTGCTCACGATAACAAGTGACATAGGTATTTTTATTTGAGGATATCACAAACTACTGAGTTTTAAATTAACCACAAATTCCATTCACAAAACGGAAACGGGTCTGTTTTTCTGGTGTAATGTCCGAGATCGTAGAGAATAGATATATTAGGGTTTTCAGATTTATATCTGTTTCCATGTCATTGGTCCCTGTTATGCATTTTTTCTCGCCAAAATTATTTTGGACCAATAAACCGATTTGAACAAAAACCAATTTTGCCAAATTATAGAACTTAAAAAGTTAGTAAAAAATGTGGAAAAATAGAATTCTCAAAATGTATGTAGGGAGCTCTAGAATTTTTTTAAAGATTCAAACAATATAACCTTAAAAAAATTCTAGAGCTCTCTTCATAAATTTTGAGAATTCTATTTTTCTATATATAATAATTAAAGGACAGCTTTCGCAAGACAAAAATGCATAATAGGACCCATTTTACCATCTGATGTTTACCCTGTAAGATACATCTCTTGCGCCGTTATGTTTTTTTGATACTGCCATTTACATTGTACTTATATTTTTAAACCCCTGACGAAACTGAAGTTAACAAAGTGCAGTAAAAATAAAAGATACCCAAATAGTTTGCCAGCAACTGTTTGAACATGTTGGATTCTGGAACCAGGATTGGGTTCGAACAATGCGGATGACCACTTGTGCGGGACTACTTTTCACGGCTGGTGGAATGATATGGTTAGTCTTTGAGTCAATTGCAAATTATAAAATTTTTTGCTCAGTTGACGATGCGTCAACTTTTCATAATTATCAGCAACCCCCTAGTTTTAACCGCGGGCATCCAAAATATTTATTTAATTTTTTTATCATAGGTTCAAAATAGCCGCAAAGTTACTCCCAGGACGATCATTGGGAATTATCGTTACAAAGGTGTTACTAGACCAACTCTTCGTTTTGCCATCTTTACTCGTCATTTTCTATATCTTTAATGAATATTTGAAAGAAGGCCCTACTTGGAAAGAATCAGTTGATAGGGCAAAAACAAAGTTCATTGATATTGCCCCGATGGTTTGGGTTGTATGGGGCCCAGCGCAGGCCATAAATTTTTATTTCGTCTCTGACATGTACAAGCCTATATTCCTTCGATTTGTTGGGTTCTTTTGGAATACTTATTTATCATGGCATTCTCATCAATCGGCACCTACGCCGGAATCATTCTGATTCGCAATACATCTGAGGGCAGCGTGGAAATCCGTTTTTAAATTTTGACAAAAAAGCGTCCCTGAAAAAGTACAACCGGCCCTTAAACAGCACAAGCGTCCCTTATCACGCCCTCCCCCTGTATAGGTGAAACTACTTTGAATACGTTTATGCAAATTGCAGAAAATATTATATTAAAGAAAAATATATTATATTTATTTTGCGTTTTTAGAGTGCCTTTTTCACAATAAATAAACCAAAAATACACATACCCTGTTGGGTATATAGTGTGTATATAAACAAGCCTTTTTTGCAATATTGAAAATAGAACTTGCTAATCTTAAAAACCCCATTGTTTAAACCCTATTTTTGCGTTTTTGTTGTTTTTTTTCTATTCGCGTCTTCCAGCACTCGAGTACTGTATCGAGTACCGTAGCGCGAAAAAAAAATATCGATTTTTTACTCTTTTTTCATTTTTC
>SCLG01000010.1:786030-796327 GCA_004367875.1 Oikopleura albicans | reverse complement strand
TTTGGCGGTAGCGGTCGTCGCGCGGACGTCGATACCTAAAATTTAGCGGTAGCGGTCGTCGACGACCGGCGTTTGTGGACAACCGGCGTTTGTCGACAACCGCTGGACGGCCGTTTGTCGGACGACCGTGGTCAACAGAGCGACGGTCGTCGATAATTCTCAAGAATTCGGTAGCGGTACGGACGTCGTGTCGACGACCGTCGGTAGCGTTCGTCGCATTTTCGGAACACTAGTCAATGATAGAATTATAAAATCTCTCCTAAAAGATATATTTCACATTTTTTGATGAAATTAGATATTGTAAGAGTCTCTTATTTAAAGTGAGTAATAGAGATGGCCACACTACTTTCACTTGGCAAAACAAGTACATATTTATGGCCACTTTTTGGCTTAATAAGCTTAACGACCTTAATAGTTGTCCTGTTGGTTAACGAGTGTCCATCTCTATCGCGATGTTATCCTACAAAAGATATTTTACAAACTTGTATCAGAAAATGTTAAACATCTAACATGTATCGTTTTACAGAAAAATAGGAAATTGATATACCAATTTAAAAAAAAAGTTGGCCAAGAATTGATCAACAAAAGGTTAAGTGAAACCTTAAACCAGACCAAAAACTCTGCTGTGTTGCCCTCCTGTAACGGAAAGTTTTATTTTATCCTCAAGGGGAACGCCAGGAGGGGCGAATAATTAACGAACAAAAATGTTTTTAAAATTCTCATTTTATTTTTATTGACGTCTAATGGACAAATAAAGCAAAATTACAAAAAAAAACCGTTGTCAATATCGTTTTAACGGCAGGAACGCGTTTATTTTGAATTTTTAGTAATATACAGACTTATATATATTTTTAAATGAATGTGTACAAATCAGGAACACGGTCAACATGCCTTTGCTTAATTTTTTTAATCACTTTTCCGCCTACGCTCTAGCCAATTATATTGATAAGTTTTAATTAATTAAATTGTATTTTTGTGAGTTTCAATGTGTTATTATGTCGTTATTCAATGGGTTTTATGTAAATTGTGACCAAGTAAAGATTGGTCCGAGTGAAAAAAGACAAGTTGTTGACAATTAAATAACGAAAAAAGAAATACAAATTGAGAACAATACAAGAAAACAAGAAACTAAATTCGGTCCGTGATATCCCTAGAACAATTTCATTTTGAGTTTTGAAGACTAATTATTTAAAAATTATCTGGCATATAAGACCACGAGACTATAACGTCCTCTAAAAAATGCGTTCTACAGGTTTAGCATCATGAAAATCGGCTGAGCGTTTCTGGTATTCCATGTCGGCATATTTTAAAATGAAATGAAGACCAAAAAATTGAAGTGATTACAGCCCTCCACCTTTTAAGTGCCGCCCTTTTAAGTGCCGTCCCCCTTTTAAGTGCCGCGTTTTTTTCCGATTAGAAAAATCACTCCTAAAGTACCGCATTTTTTTCGATTTAAAAAAGTACTCCTTTGTGCGTTTGTGGCGGCTCGAGTGCGGCACTTAAAAGGGGGAGGGCTGTAGTTAAAACGTATACATTATTCTTTACGTTTCGTGTAATTTTTTACGTAGAGGCGCAGTTATAAAGAGGTGAGAAAGGAGGGTCACACCAGTTCAAAATAATAAAGAAAATTTGGTTTTTATATCATTTAAAAATATGCCGACACGGAATACTAGAAACGCTCATCCGATTTTCATGAGGCTAAACCTGTAGTACATTTCGATAATTTGAGAGAATTATTAACATTTTCGCAGTATTCGATAAAAATGATTATAGAATTTAAAACGAATTTAATCAGGTTTCAAAGGAACATACATATGGCGGATAATTTAAAAAACATCAAAATTGGCTCTTGACCACGTTTGGTTTAACATTTGTCTGCAATCATTATCGCGTAGTTTGTTTAGATTTCACGTGAACATTCTAGACTATAAAAAGGAATTGCTAACCTTCATTTGCATATTGCATAGTTTGTTTTCAAAAACTTCACTTTTCGCATTTGTTACTGAAGAAAATTAGGAATTTATAGTTTCCAAAATTTTCTAGAATCAAAAAAAAACAAGCAAAAAAAATTATGAAATTTGTGTCCATCTTGGCGCCTGCGTATGCGTTGAATGGGTTGTACAATGAGCTAGAGAATCAAGTGGCCCATTTGGCACAGACACATCTCCGCCCTAAATTACGGCATGAAATTGAAAACTGGAAAAATGACATGGAAGGCCTGATCAGCGGCGAAGATGGTAAACAGCGGGAAATGATCACACAGATACGAACGTCCGCGAAGGAGTTAAAAATGAAATCAATACTCAGTCAATTGAAGTTAGTGGCCAAACCAAGTTTTTGGCCCCGAATCCCGCGATTGAAACAGGCTGGCACGACTGAAATTCCGAAAGAAGAAAAGTTTATGAATTACGGATGCTATTGTACGCCGTCGGGTGCAAACGGGAATGAGGGCGGCGAGCCCATTGATGAAATTGACGCACTTTGCCGAGACCTTTTCAACGCTTACCACTGTCTCAAAAAGGACTTCGAGGCCTGCGATCCGAAAATTCCGTACAATTGGGATGTTAACAAAAATGGAAAGCCCATTTGCAGTAAGTTATTTTTGGGGCCACTCGGTAAAACGGATTCGATCAAACTCATTAAAAAACCTATAAGTAACGCACCGCCCTCAAAGAATATAAAAAGAAGTTTTACCTCTTCGTTATGATTTATTTCTCAATGAAAGAATGTTACGGATTTCAGTTTTAAACATTCGAATGTGAGTTTTTCGACATTCGAATGTGAGCGGAATACCACAATTGGGATTAGTATTGGAAAATACAATGAGATTATTTTGGCATTATTTTCGCCTTTGTTGGTCAAATCACGGATTTCAGTTAAAATTTTTTAGCGAAATTTTTTTTTCGCTAAAACTTTGAGGACATGTTAAGGGGCCAAAAATAGTGTACTGGCCAAAATTTCTAAGGTTTTGGTTTTGGGTAAAATGTTTTTTTAATCCCTATAAGGGTCGAAAAACCAAGTATTTGAGTTATAGCTACAGAAGAAAACAGAAAAACAGAAAACAGAAAAAAATTCGTGATTGACATTTGCATACCTTGTTTACCTAGGCAGATAACGTTTTTTGAAGCCGCCAGAAACATTGATATTAGAAAGTTTCATTAGAGAAAAGCTCTCTACAGAACGTAGGCCAATTCGGGAACACCTCATTCCGGAACAGTTATCGGAAACAAGTCCAATTACGGAACGCTTTTTATTTCAAAAAAATGTGAAGTCCTATTCCGGAATAGTTTTTTTTTACCAAAAGTTCAATTCCGGAACAAAAGAGGACTTTAGCTCCAAATTGAAAACCGTTCCGGAATTGGCCTACCTTCTGTACATAAAATGGTGTAATTTTTATAACCATAATTCGTATCGTTCAATTTGGTAAACGCTCTGAACTGGACTTAATCCATAATTTGAACATTAGCTAAAATTAAACAAGGAGTTGTGTCAGTAGGTCGTCAAGGTGATGAAAAATAAAATGTAAATTAATTAAATTAACTAATAGTTGATGATGTTGGTACATGTGCGGGAGACGTATGCCGACTGGACATGTCGTTTACAAGTGACTTGGTGAGCATGGAACCATCCTGGAAATCGAAATTTCACGCGCAAAGCGGCTTCGACCGAAAAGAACAGTGCGTTTCTCGTACCGTTAAACCAAAGTCCGGGTCAAATACTCAACCAGGAAACGCCGGATCCCGTGTGCTTAATGTGTCCGAGTTAGGAGAACAACCGTTTAGCTATGCAAAAACGGCCTGCTGCGGGACGGGCCTTCAGAGGCACTTATACCGAACTGATCACTTGGAATGCTGCAAAGATGGAGCAACGAAACAATTTGGCGAGTGTTAATATTTGCCGAGTGTTAATATTTGGCGAGTGTTAATATTTGGCGAGTGTTAATATTTTTCACTTTTCAGTCTGTACAGTCAAAATACTTTTTTTACCGAATAAATAGAAAAAACGAAATTGTTCAGGAGATTGTTTCTGGAAGAATAATTTAGCAGCAAGTTAAAAATGGTTACAAATGCGTTGAGGGCATAATGTGTTTTCCCAACTTACCCTTACTTAGCACCCCTGCCTTTACTTGTTGCTGTCACGTCTGCCTCTTGTATCTTACTTCGACATGATGTTAACATATTAATGGAATACACCCTTGCGCAGTTATCTAACTATTATAACGTGACAAAATGTTGGCCAAATATCTGCGCAGGGAGTGTAGTTATTTTTATAAATAGTATACGATTTTTAATTTTATTTAAATATGCTCTCAAGTTTACAATTATTATTTGGTTTCTGTTCATTAAGAGACGCTTTTTTGAGAATATTGGCATGTGAAATACAAACTTCCCTGTTATATTTTGCGGCTGTCCAAACGGAATTAAGTTCATCACTTTTTGGCAGAATTAGTAATTAAACCAGAGGCTCTGCACAGTCTGTAGAGTATTTTTTATATTTTTATATTTCAGAACGAGTTCACAATGACAAAAATCGTGTTTTTTATTTTGAGGAACTTTTAGTTTGATCTAAAATATCGTATAAAATTCGGAAAAAGAGATTGCGCTTCAGCTCAAAACGTTAACTCTCAGGGGTAAGATGTTTTTGGGACCCCGTAGGGGGAAAATGTTTGTATGTAAACACACTCATAAAAAAATCACAATAATTCGCAATAATTCAGAAAAAAAAACTAGTAAAGCCAAGTTGTAGAGCTCGTCAAACAACGTGGATCTGACGATTGACAGAAATTATTTTGGACCACCAGGGCCCCCTAGAGAGCTGTTTGAAATCTCCAACTTACGCAAAAAACACCGTCAATCAAATTTTCTCAAAAAATTGAGGGGGCAGCAATACCCGTTTTGCGCTACGGGGCCTCCATATCCCTTAAATTGACGAAAAAACAAGTTGCATGTCTATATACACGCACTTCCCCCTGGGAGTTAAAAAAAAAGTCTTTTGAAAAAAATGTTATTTTCAATAAAGATTTTTATTAAAAATGACACATGTTATTTAAAAGGAGTAGAGTAGGTTGATCTTTGAATTTCGATTGTATAATTTAATTTGTTTTCGAAATATCTCGTTTTATTCGGACGATTTTCGATGTGTTAAAACAGCTAAAAACTCATTGAAAACTTGAAGAACTTTCTTGAAGAAAAAAAAAACTTTTTAATCGCGGTTAAAGTCTATTAGCTTTTGTAAATATTAGACTTTGCGCAGATTTGCGTGAAAGCGTGCATTTTGATTGGCACGAATCGTAAACAAATGATCCATTTTTGTAATATTATCAATTGAGTAACTAACAAAAATGTTACGGAGTCGAATAGTCCTATTGTTACCAAGAATCAACCGGGCGGCAACCATGACGGGCAGCGAGTTAACATGGGAACAGAAAGTCGAGAAAATTAACAAATCCAAGGAAGTTTTCAAAACAGGTAATGTAGTGTAATTAACACTAGTATTAACTGTAGTTATACGTCTTGATTCAATTTATTATTACCGACTGAATGGGGATAAAGTAAATTTCGTGTACACGAGACTTTTACTGTTAAAAAAGAAAATACCGGAGAAGGTATTACTTAAAGAGAACCGGTTATTGCGTAGGCGATTGGTAACATTGATTTACTGTTTCGGGCGAAAAAGTCTCAAGATAATTCAATTTTTTTAAGTGGTTAGGTGGTGTTTAATATTTAAAATATTGACATAAATTAAAGCAATCAAAAAGGACATAATAATATGACTGGTCAAGACGACCGCAACTCACAAGGCTGTCTAACTCAAATTTAGTTACAGCACTATAATGGTAATCACTAATTTTATTTTACAACTGGAAGACGGCTTAAATGTTTCAGAATTTTTTACAATTTGATCCTAAAAGCTCTGCCCAACTTTTCTTTTGAATAGGAGTTACCCGAGACTGGGCATGGCGAGAAAAGCACCTGAAGCAGCTGGAGCAATTTCTGATTAACGAAAAGGAAGAAATGCGCAAAGCCCTTGATGAAGATTTGGGACGTCCGGCGCTTGAATTTGCTCTCGAATGGGTTAACACGAAAAATGCAATTCAATATCAACTCAAAAATGGAAAAAAAATGATGAAGAATGTTTCGGTCAGTAACGGAACTGGGAAACGGTTCATTATTATTCTACGTTGCGATTTAAACCAGTATTGTTATATCCAGGGCTCGGCACAATTGGTTCTGTATTTAGCTCGGCTCGGCTTTTGAACTTACTGTAGATTTTGTTGGCGCGGCTCGGCTCGCTCAAAATTGCTATTTTGACTTGCTCATGTTAAAATAAGATGGTTGTTTACCGTCTCAAAAAATACTTTTTTGAAACGAACATTGCGGGAAAACCAAGAAAGCTAGTGACAAACGATTTTTTCATGAAATTAAAAAATACTGGGGCTATTTTTTTCGAAAAATTACGGAACTAAAACAAGAATTACCTGATAAAATACGAACAGTGATAGATTTCGAAATAAATTTAAGCTACGCTCATAGATTGTTGGCAAGGATGGAAATTAAATCTTATAGGTTTAAGAGTATCATATTATGTATCATAATTGCTCGGGTCGCCTAAAATCTCTGTGCTCAAAATTTATGATATGTGAGCCCTCATTTCGAGCACAAAGATTTCAAGGGAGCCGAGCCTAGCTAAATTGCAATGTTTGGCTCTCAGCCAAAGCGACCCAATTGTGCCGAGCCCTCTTTATATCAAAATCTGAATATTTCAGATTTTATTACATAAAGCGTGTATGAATGTACACAAAAGTTTCCAAATTCATGAACAAATTTCTGTGTTTCCCGAAAATTTTGATATCTTTCGAAACGCCTACGTACTACGCCCTAATCGTTTGATTTTAAATTTTCTTTCACTTTATATTTCTTTCATTGTACAAGCTAAGTGCGTACCTGATGTATTAACTACATTTAAGACCCGTTTTTAAAGTGGCATGGTCAATATACCAAATACACTGTATCGACATCCAGAACCACTTGGAACGGTTTTGGTTATGGGAGCGTGGAATTATCCATTCGATCTTGTTCTCAATCCACTAGCCGGCGCAATTGGTGCCGGAAATACAGCTGTTGTTAAGGAAATGGGCAACCCTTATTTCAGTAAGGGAAAATTTTTGGTTTTCCTATTTTAGTTTAACATTTTTGGCTTTCCTATATTTTACTGCGTCCTCTAAAACTGGAAAAGTGTCGCGAACGCACTGTTAACTTCGTATTTTTTTTTAATTCCGCGCATTTTGTAAAATGGGCGTTAACTTCCAGTGGACCAAATTTGGATAAAACGTCCTGAATGGACCAAAAATGATTGTAAACCTGGCTAAATAAAAAAATTGCGGAAACACGGGTCTAGTAAAATTTTATGAGAGACAATATAAAATATACCACAAAAGTTATTAAAAAAAAACCGCGAAGGCGGTTGATCCAAATTTGGGTCATTGTCCCCTTACGAATTGTATGCCACTTGGGACCCTCGAGAGTTAACTTTCGTAGCTACGCTTAGACTGACAGTCTATACAAAAAGATGTTAAGACACGTTTGGGAAAACCTGTCGGATAACTACGCAGGCGATTTATTGAATAAATGAGTGTCCTATATTTAGCCTTCAGAGGTAGCTAAAGCAAGCGCAAAATTGATGATGGAAAAACTGCCAAAGTATCTGGATAATGACGCGTTTCCGGTTTTTGTTGAAGGGCCAGAGGGATCGAGTAAATTATTGAAGGAGCGCTACGATCTCATTTTTTTCACCGGCGGCACCAACATTGGTCGCATCGTAATGAAAGCCGCCGCCGAATATTTAACCCCCGTTATACTCGAACTCGGCGGCAAAAATCCATGCTGGATTGACAAGACATGTGACATGAAAAACGCAGCAAGAAGGAAACCCGGTTTTAAAGCGGCTTCGACCGTTTATTTTTTCGCCACACAATTTCGGGTTTGTTACCACATCGCGGTTCATATCGGAAATTGAACCAGAGTAGCGGTAATAAATCATTTATCTGCTGGAATATGTTCAACCCACAAGGACACGACTTCATATAATAATTTTTATTACGTTCACATATTTTTTGGCTAATAAAAAGTATACAAGGGTAGGTTTCGTGTTTTTTCGAAGCCCATCCTTACTTGGCGGCCCTACCCTTACATGACATTATCACTTTTTTGTCGTATTTTGATATAAGTTATACAGGGGGAGCGCCAATTAAGGGTAGGAACGCCAAGTAAGGGTAGGTCACCTACCGTAGGTGTGCGTCAAGTAATGGTAGGTTTCATTTCACAAAAAAAATTCGCCGTCAAGTCAGGGTACGTCAATTAAAGGCAGATAAGGGTCTCCAATTCAAACTTTTTTTTGTCCTATATGATTATTTGCGTAATCTAAATATATTTTTAATAAAATTATAGAATCAACTTGTCAGCTTTATACCACAATAAGACAAAATTTGTAAAAGTGTCATTGCCAAGTAAGGGTAGGGGCAGCAAGAAAGGGTAGGTTTCGAAAAAGACGAAACCTACCCTTACTTGGCGTTCCCCCTGTATCATATAAGGTTGAAACGTTAATTCTTTGATTCTATAAAAAAAAATATTCATATTACCCAAATAATCAAGTTCGAATTAGAGACCCTTATCAACCTTAACAGTCATGCGCATATTGGGTAGCTAGCTACCCATTTTCACTTTTTTTCTAAATAAAAAGAGAACGGCTTGTGATAATAAAAAAAAACGGACAACGAATTTGTAATCAAAAACAATTTCTACGTTTTTATATGGGAGAAAAATATTTTTTTAGCAAATTGTTGTTTACGTTTGGGTCCGTGGAGGACGAGGGTTAAGGTTGAAAATCACCACAATAAGATATGAAGAACAGGGCTTCAAAATAAAATAATAATCAAGAAAAATCCGTTCATTGTTTGGCGCGCTAGAGCAAATTGGGTAGCTAGCTTCCCCAGATGCGCATGACTGTTAAATAGGCGTACCCTTACTTGTCGGCGAATTTTTCTCAAAATGAAACCTACCGTCACTTGGCTGTCGACCATTACTCGGCGTGGCTTTACTTACTTGTAGAGAGATTTACAATTTAAAATTGGGTCAATTAGGCTTATGTATGGAAAGACAATCAACTCGGGTCAAATTTGCATTTCACCCAACTATGTTCTCTGCGAAAACGAAACGAAAAAAAAGCTACTTGATGAACTTAAACTTGTTATCAAAGAGTGGTATGACGAAAGTCCAACAGCTTCACCATGTGAGTTAATCCCTAAGTAGCGCCCGCTGGTTAAACTACTCACCACCTAAAATAAAATTGAAAAATAAAAGTGTCTAATGCAACATGTCTAGTGCAATTACGTGCGAAAATCCAGTTATAAGTCAATACCGTTTTTTTTTTTGAGATTTCTGATTAAATTTGTTATATGTTAAACTAGGGTGGGAACGGTCGAAAACAAAAATAAGCGTTTTGAAAACAGATTTTCCTAGAACAAGCAAAATTCCATGGGATTTTGCATTAATATCAAATTTAATTTGATAGAAATTTTTATTCTAATAGAAAAAATAAAACCCCTTAACCCTTGAGCACATGAGTTGAACGTTTGTCCAATTGTTACTTTAGACCAGGGTTGCAAAAAAACGCTAAAACAGCGTTGGCGTTGGGTTCGCGTTGGGGTAATTTCAAAATTTTGCGTTTGCGTTTGGTTGGGGTACCCCAACGCCCCAAAGCCAACCCAACGCGCGTATAATAGCCTATAATCTAACATTTTGAAAAATTTCTTAATTTCGCGTTGGGTCACCGTTGGGAATTAGCGTTGGACTGTTTTTGCAACCCTTCTTTAGACTGTTTTCAGAATATGTTGTTTATATCAAATGACACGGCAGAGAAACTCAACATAGAGTTAAGAATTCTATAACGAATAAAAGTATTTTTCGAGGAATGTTAGATAATTTTCTCACGATTCTACATACGGTATTGGGCACTTTCTATATGAGCGCACTACGTAGGTGAAAATAGCATCTTTCAGAAAAAAAGAGTAAAACATTGGGGCACGAGCGGTACAATGAAACATTAGGGCTCATTCGGTGTAATTAAAACTGTGAATTGCATTCTTCGATACACATTTTTAACTCCCAGGGGGAAGTGCGTGTAAATAGACGAGCAACTTGTTTTTTGCCTAAGTTGGAGATTTCAAACAGCTCTCTAGGGGGGCCCTGGTGGCCCAAATCAATTTCTGAATAGTCAGATCGACGTAGTTTGACAAGCT